>JAGTYA010000496.1:0-23679 GCA_024291935.2 Okapia johnstoni | reverse complement strand
GACCTACTTTCCAGAGCTCTCTGCTACAGAGCAGACAACGCCAAAACAATGGCTCTGCTCCCAGGGCCTCAGTTTCCCAGTCAGAACAGACCTAGTCTCCAGAGCTCTCTGCTACAGAGCAGACATGGGGAAAAAGCGCTGTGGAGGGTGCCTTCACGTTCCCAGGGCACTGTCGAAGCCTTACCTGGGCATTGGAGCCTAGGCACTGTGGCCTCTTTCACTGACTTTCCAGGTATCACTTCCCAGCCCCTTGTGATTTTCAGCCAGATGCAGCCTTGCAGGGTCTCTTCCTTAGAGTCAAAAAAGGTAGCCCAAGGGACTGCTTATTCAGTCTTCCCTGGTGCAAGAGGTGTTTGGCTGTGAAGACGCCAGAACAATGGCTCTGCTCCCAGGGCCTCAGTTTCCCAGTCAGAACAGACCTAGTCTCCAGAGCTCTCTGCTACAGAGCAGACATGGGGAAAAAGCGCTGTGGAGGGTGCCTTCACGTTCCAGGGCACTGTCGAAGCCTTACCTGGGCTTTGGAGCCTAGGCACTGTGGCCTCTTTCACTGACTTTCCAGGTATCACTTCCCAGCCCCTTGTGATTTTCAGCCAGATGCAGCCTTGCAGGGTCTCTTCCTTAGAGTCAAAAAAGGTAGCCCAAGGGACTGCTTATTCAGTCTTCCCTGGTGCAAGAGGTGTTTGGCTGTGAAGACGCCAGAACAATGGCTCTGCTCCCAGGGCCTCAGTTTCCCAGTCAGAACAGACCTAGTCTCCAGAGCTCTCTGCTACAGAGCAGACATGGGGAAAAAGCGCTGTGGAGGGTGCCTTCACGTTCCCTGGGCACTGTCGAAGCCTTACCTGGGCTTTGGAGCCTAGGCACTGTGGCCTCTTTCACTGACTTTCCAGGTATCACTTCCCAGCCCCTTGTGATTTTCAGCCAGATGCAGCCTTGCAGGGTCTCTTCCTTAGAGTCAAAAAAGGGTAGCCCAAGGGACTGCTTATTCAGTCTTCCCTGGTGCAAGAGGTGTTTGGCTGTGAAGACGCCAGAACAATGGCTCTGCTCCCAGGGCCTCAGTTTCCCAGTCAGAACAGACCTAGTCTCCAGAGCTCTCTGCTACAGAGCAGACATGGGGAAAAAGCTCTGTGGAGGGTGCCTTCACGTTCCAGGGCACTGTCGAAGCCTTACCTGGGCTTTGGAGCCTAGGCACTGTGGCCTCTTTCACTGACTTTCCAGGTATCACTTCCCAGCCCCTTGTGATTTTCAGCCAGATGCAGCCTTGCAGGGTCTCTTCCTTAGAGTCAAAAAAGGTAGTAGCCCAAGGGACTGCTTATTCAGTCTTCCCTGGTGCAAGAGGTGTTTGGCTGTGAAGACGCCAGAACAATGGCTCTGCTCCCAGGGCCTCAGTTTCCCAGTCAGAACAGACCTAGTCTCCAGAGCTCTCTGCTACAGAGCAGACATGGGGAAAAAGCGCTGTGGAGGGTGCCTTCACGTTCCAGGGCACTGTCGAAGCCTTACCTGGGCTTTGGAGCCTAGGCACTGTGGCCTCTTTCACTGACTTTCCAGGTATCACTTCCTAGCCCCTTGTGATTTTCAGCCAGATGCAGCCTTGCAGGGTCTCTTCCTTAGAGTCAAAAAAGGTAGCCCAAGGGACTGCTTATTCAGTCTTCCCTGGTGCAAGAGGTGTTTGGCTGTGAAGACGCCAGAACAATGGCTCTGCTCCCAGGGCCTCAGTTTCCCAGTCAGAACAGACCTAGTCTCCAGAGCTCTCTGCTACAGAGCAGACATGGGGAAAAAGCGCTGTGGAGGGTGCCTTCATCAAAAAAGGTAGCCCATGGGACTGCTTATTCAGTCTTCCCTGGTGCAAGAGGTGTTTGGCTGTGAAGACGCCAAAACCATGGCTCTGCTCCCAGGGCCTCAGTTTCCCTGTCAGAACAGACCTAGTCTCCAGAGCTCTCTGCTTCAGAGCAGACATGGGGAAAAAAACGCTGTGGAGGGTGCCTTCACGTTCCAGGGCACTGTTGAAGCCTTACCTGGGCTTTGGAGCCTAGGCACTGTGGCCTCTTTCACTGATTTTCCAGGTATCACCTCCCAGCCCCTTTTGATTTTCAGTCAAATGCAGCCTTGCAGGGTCTCTTCCTTAGAGTCAAAAAAGGTAGCGCAAGGGACTGCTTACTCAGTCTTCCCTGGTGCAAGAGGTGTTTGGCTGTGAAGACGCCAGAACAATGGTTCTGCTCCCAGGGCCTCAGTTTCCCAGTCAGAACAGATTGAATCTCCAGAGCTCTCTGCTACAGAGCAGACATGGGGAAATAGCTCTGAGGAGGGTTCCTTGAGGCTCCCTGCCTTGGGGAAGCCCTACCTGGGCTTTAGAGCCTAGGCACTGTGGCCTCTTTCACTGACTTTCCAGGTATCACTTCCCAGCCCCTTGTGATTTTCAACCAGATGCAGCCTTGCAGGGTCTCTTCCTTAGAGTCAAAAAAGGTAGCCCAAGGGACTGCTTATTCAGTCTTCCCTGGTGCAAGAGGTGTTTGGCTGTGAAGACGCCAGAACAATGGCTCTGCTCCCAGGGCCTCAGTTTCCCATTCAGAACAGACCTAGTCTCCAGAGCTGTCTGCTACAGAGCAGACATGTGGAAAAAGCGCTGTGGAGGGTGCCTTCACGTTCCAGGGCACTGTCGAAGCCTTACCTGGGCATTGGAGCCTAGGCACAGTGGCCTCGTTCACTGACTTTCCAGGTATCACTTCCCAGGCCCTTGTGATTTTCAGCCAGATGCAGGCTTGCAGGGTCTCTTCCTTAGAGTCAAAAAAGGTAGCCCAAGGGACTGCTTATTCAGTCTTCCCTGGTGCAAGAGGTGTTTGGCTGTGAAGACGCCAGAACAATGGGTCTGCTCCCAGGGCCTCAGTTTCCCAGTCAGAACAGACCTAGTCTCCAGAGCTCTCTGCTACAGAGCAGACATGGGGAAAAAGCGCTGTGGAGGGTGCCTTCACGTTCCAGGGCACTGTCGAAGCCTCACGTGGGCTTTGGAGCCTAGGCACTGTGGCGTCTTTCACTGACATTCCAGGTATACTTCCCAGCCCCTTGTGATTTTCAGCCAGATGCAACCTTGCAGGGTCTCTTCCTTAGAGTCAAAAAAGGTAGCCCAAGGGACTGCTTATTCAGTCTTCCCTGGTGCAAGAGGTGTTTGGCTGTGAAGACGCCAGAACAACGGCTCTGCTCCCAGGGTCTCAGTTTCCCAGTCAGAACAGACCTAGTCACCAGAGCTCTCTGCTACAGAGCAGACATGGGGAAAAAGCGCTGTGGAGGGTGCCTTCACGTTCCAGGGCACTGTCGAAGCCTTACCTGGGCTTTGGAGCCTAGGCACTGTGGCCTCTTTCACTGACTTTCCAGGTATCACTTCCCAGCCCCTTGTGATTTTCAGCCAGATGCAGACTTGCAGGGTCTCTTCCTTAGGGTCAAAAAAGGTAGCCCAAGGGACTGCTTATTCAGTCTTCCTTGTTGCAAGAGGTGTTTGGCTGTGAAGACGCCAGAACAATGGCTCTGCTCCCAGGGCCTCAGTTTCCCAGTCAGAACAGACCTACTTTCCAGAGCTCTCTGCTACAGAGCAGACATGGGGAAATAGATCTGAGGAGGGTTCCTTCACGTTCCAGGTCACTGTCGAAGCCTTACCTGGGATTTGGAGCCTAGGCACTGTGGCCTCTTTCACTGACTTTCCAGGTATCACTTCCCAGCCCCTTGTGATTTTCAGCCAGATGCAGCCTTGCAGGGTCTCTTCCTTAGAGTCAAAAAAGGTAGCCCAAGGGACTGCTTATTCAGTCTTCCCTTGTGCAAGAGGTGTTTGGCTGTGAAGACGCCAAAACAATGGCTCTGCTCCCAGGGCCTCAGTTTCCCATTCAGAACAGACCTAGTCTCCAGAGCTCTCTGCTACAGAGCAGACATGGGGAAAAGCGCTGTGGAGGGTGCCTTCACGTTCCAGGGCACTGTCGAAGCCTTACCTGGGCATTGGAGCCTAGGCACTGTGGCCTCGTTCACTGACTTTCCAGGTATCACTTCCCAGCCCCTTGTGATTTTCAGCCAGATGCAGCCTTTCAGGGTCTCTTCCTTAGAGTCAAAAAAGGTAGCCCAAGGGACTGCTTATTCAGTCTTCCCTGGTGCAAGAGGTGTTTGGCTGTGAAGACGCCAGAACAATGGCTCTGCTCCCAGGGCCTCAGTTTCCCAGTCAGAACAGACCTAGTCTCCAGAGCTCTCTGCTACAGAGCAGACATGGGGAAAAAGCGCTGTGGAGGGTGCCTTCACGTTCCAGGGCACTGTCGAAGCCTTACCTGGGGTTTGGAGCCTAGGCACTGTGGCCTCTTTCACTGACTTTCCAGGTATCACTTCCCAGCCCCTTGTGATTTTCAGCCAGATGCAGCCTTGCAGGGTCTCTTCCTTAGAGTCAAAAAAGGTAGCCCAAGGGACTGCTTATTCAGTCTTCCCTGGTGCAAGAGGTGTTTGGCTGTGAAGACGCCAGAACAATGGCTCTGCTCCCAGGGCCTCAGTTTCCCAGTCAGAACAGACCTAGTCTCCAGAGCTCTCTGCTACAGAGCAGACATGGGGAAAAAGCGCTGTGGAGGGTGCCTTCACGTTCCAGGGCACTGTCGAAGCCTTACCTGGGCTTTGGAGCCTAGGCACTGTGGCCTCTTTCACTGACTTTCCAGGTATCACTTCCCCAGCCCCTTGTGATTTTCAGCCAGATGCAGCCTTGCAGGGTCTCTTCCTTAGAGTCAAAAAAGGTAGCCCAAGGGACTGCTTATTCAGTCTTCCCTGGTGCAAGAGGTGTTTGGCTGTGAAGATGCCAGAACAATGGCTCTGCTCCCAGGGCCTCAGTTTCCCAGTCAGAACAGACCTAGTCTCCAGAGCTCTCTGCTACAGAGCAGACATGGGGAAAAAAGCGCTGTGGAGGGTGCCTTCACGTTCCAGGGCACTGTCGAAGCCTTACCTGGGCTTTGGAGCCTAGGCACTGTGGCCTCTTTCACTGACTTTCCAGGTATCACTTCCCAGCCCCTTGTGATTTTCAGCCAGATGCAGCCTTGCAGGGTCTCTTCCTTAGAGTCAAAAAAGGTAGCCCAAGGGACTGCTTATTCAGTCTTCCCTGGTGCAAGAGGTGTTTGGCTGTGAAGACGCCAGAACAATGGCTCTGCTCCCAGGGCCTCAGTTTCCCAGTCAGAACAGAGACCTAGTCTCCAGAGCTCTCTGCTACAGAGCAGACATGGGGAAAAAGCGCTGTGGAGGGTGCCTTCACGTTCCAGGGCACTGTCGAAGCCTTACCTGGGCTTTGGAGCCTAGGCACTGTGGCCTCTTTCACTGACTTTCCAGGTATCACTTCCCAGCCCCTTGTGATTTTCAGCCAGATGCAGCCTTGCAGGGTCTCTTCCTTAGAGTCAAAAAAGGTAGCCCAAGGGACTGCTTATTCAGTCTTCCCTGGTGCAAGAGGTGTTTGGCTGTGAAGACGCCAGAACAATGGCTCTGCTCCCAGGGCCTCAGTTTCCCAGTCAGAACAGACCTAGTCTCCAGAGCTCTCTGCTACAGAGCAGACATGGGGAAAAAAGCGCTGTGGAGGGTGCCTTCACGTTCCAGGGCACTGTCGAAGCCTTACCTGGGCTTTGGAGCCTAGGCACTGTGGCCTCTTTCACTGACTTTCCAGGTATCACTTCCCAGCCCCTTGTGATTTTCAGCCAGATGCAGCCTTGCAGGGTCTCTTCCTTAGAGTCAAAAAAGGTAGCCCAAGGGACTGCTTATTCAGTCTTCCCTGGTGCAAGAGGTGTTTGGCTGTGAAGACGCCAGAACAATGGCTCTGCTCCCAGGGCCTCAGTTTCCCAGTCAGAACAGACCTAGTCTCCAGAGCTCTCTGCTACAGAGCAGACATGGGAAAAAGCTCTGAGGAGGGTGCCTTGACGTTCCCTGGGCACTGTCGAAGCCTTACCCGGGCTTTGGAGCCTAGGCACTGTGGCCTCTTTCACTGACTTTCCAGGTATCACTTCCCAGCCCCTTGTGATTTTCAGCCAGATGCAGCCTTGCAGGGTCTCTTCCTTAGAGTCAAAAAAGGTAGCCCAAGGGACTGCTTATTCAGTCTTCCCTGGTGCAAGAGGTGTTTGGCTGTGAAGACGCCAGAACAATGGCTCTGCTCCCAGGGCCTCAGTTTCCCAGTCAGAACAGACCTAGTCTCCAGAGCTCTCTGCTACAGAGCAGACATGGGGAAAAAGCGCTGTGGAGGGTGCCTTCACGTTCCCTGGCACTGTCGAAGCCTTACCTGGGCTTTGGAGCCTAGGCACTGTGGCCTCTTTCACTGACTTTCCAGGTATCACTTCCCAGCCCCTTGTGATTTTCAGCCAGATGCAGCCTTGCAGGGTCTCTTCCTTAGAGTCAAAAAAGGTAGCCCAAGGGACTGCTTATTCAGTCTTCCCTGGTGCAAGAGGTGTTTGGCTGTGAAGACGCCAGAACAATGGCTCTGCTCCCAGGGCCTCAGTTTCCCAGTCAGAACAGACCTAGTCTCCAGAGCTCTCTGCTACAGAGCAGACATGGGGAAAAAGCGCTGTGGAGGGTGCCTTCACGTTCCAGGGCACTGTCGAAGCCTTACCTGGGTTTTGGAGCCTAGGCACTGTGGCCTCTTTCACTGACTTTCCAGGTATCACTTCCCAGCTGCTTGTGATTTTCAGCCAGATGCAGCCTTGCAGGGTCTCTTCCTTAGAGTCAAAAAAGGTAGCCCAAGGGACTGCTTATTCAGTCTTCCCTGGTGCAAGAGGTGTTTGGCTGTGAAGACGCCAGAACAATGGCTCTGCTCCCAGGGCCTCAGTTTCCCAGTCAGAACAGACCTAGTCTCCAGAGCTCTCTGCTACAGAGCAGACATGGGGAAAAAGCGTTGTGGAGGGTGCCTTCACGTTCCAGGGCACTGTCGAAGCCTTACCTGGGTTTTGGAGCCTAGGCACTGTGGCCTCTTTCACTGACTTTCCAGGTATCACTTCCCAGCCCCTTGTGATTTTCAGCCAGATGCAGCCTTGCAGGGTCTCTTCCTTAGAGTCAAAAAAGGTAGCCCAAGGGACTGCTTATTCAGTCTTCCCTGGTGCAAGAGGTGTTTGGCTGTGAAGACGCCAGAACAATGGCTCTGCTCCCAGGGCCTCAGTTTCCCAGTCAGAACAGACCTAGTCTCCAGAGCTCTCTGCTACAGAGCAGACATTGGGGAAAAAGCTCTGAGGAGGGTTCCTTCAGGTTCCCTGCCACTGTCGAAGCCCTACCTGGGCTTTGGAGCCTAGGCACTGTGGCCTCTTTCACTGACTTTCCAGGTATCACTTCCCAGCCCCTTGTGATTTTCAGCCAGATGCAGCCTTGCAGGGTCTCTTCCTTAGAGTCAAAAAAGGTAGCCCAAGGGACTGCTTATTCAGTCTTCCCTGGTGCAAGAGGTGTTTGGCTGTGAAGACGCCAGAACAATGGCTCTGCTCCCAGGGCCTCAGTTTCCCTGTCAGAACAGACCTAGTCTCCAGAGCTCTCTGCTTCAGAGCAGACATGGGGAAAAAACGCTGTGGAGGGTGGCTTCACGTTCCAGGCACTGTCGAAGCCTTACCTGGGCTTTGGAGCCTAGGCACTGAGGCCTCTTTCACTGACTTTCCAGGTATCACTTCCCAGCCCCTTGTGATTTTCAGCCAGATGCAGTCTTGCAGGGTCTCTTCCTTAGAGTCAAAAAAGGTAGCCCATGGGACTGCTTATTCTTCTTCCTTAGAGTCAAAAAAGGTAGCCCAAGGGACTGCTTATTCAGTCTTCCCTGGTGCAAGAGGTGTTTGGCTGTGAAGACGCCAAAACCATGGCTCTGCTCCCAGGGCCTCAGTTTCCCTGTCAGAACAGACCTAGTCTCCAGAGCTCTCTGCTTCAGAGCAGACATGGGGAAAAAACGCTGTGGAGGGTGCCTTCACGTTCCAGGGCACTGTTGAAGCCTTACCTGGGCTTTGGAGCCTAGGCACTGTGGCCTCTTTCACTGATTTTCCAGGTATCACCTCCCAGCCCCTTTTGATTTTCAGTCAAATGCAGCCTTGCAGGGTCTCTTCCTTAGAGTCAAAAAAGGTAGCGCAAGGGACTGCTTACTCAGTCTTCCCTGGTGCAAGAGGTGTTTGGCTGTGAAGACGCCAGAACAATGGTTCTGCTCCCAGGGCCTCAGTTTCCCAGTCAGAACAGATTGAATCTCCAGAGCTCTCTGCTACAGAGCAGACATGGGGAAATAGCTCTGAGGAGGGTTCCTTGAGGCTCCCTGCCTTGGGGAAGCCCTACCTGGGCTTTAGAGCCTAGGCACTGTGGCCTCTTTCACTGACTTTCCAGGTATCACTTCCCAGCCCCTTGTGATTTTCAACCAGATGCAGCCTTGCAGGGTCTCTTCCTTAGAGTCAAAAAAGGTAGCCCAAGGGACTGCTTATTCAGTCTTCCCTGGTGCAAGAGGTGTTTGGCTGTGAAGACGCCAGAACAATGGCTCTGCTCCCAGGGCCTCAGTTTCCCATTCAGAACAGACCTAGTCTCCAGAGCTGTCTGCTACAGAGCAGACATGTGGAAAAAGCGCTGTGGAGGGTGCCTTCACGTTCCAGGGCACTGTCGAAGCCTTACCTGGGCATTGGAGCCTAGGCACAGTGGCCTCGTTCACTGACTTTCCAGGTATCACTTCCCAGGCCCTTGTGATTTTCAGCCAGATGCAGGCTTGCAGGGTCTCTTCCTTAGAGTCAAAAAAGGTAGCCCAAGGGACTGCTTATTCAGTCTTCCCTGGTGCAAGAGGTGTTTGGCTGTGAAGATGCCAGAACAATGGCTCTGCTCCCAGGGCCTCAGTTTCCCAGTCAGAACAGACCTAGTCTCCAAAGCTCTCTGCTACAGAGCAGACATGGGGAAAAAGCGCTTTGGAGGGTGCCTTCACGTTCCATGGCACTGTCGAAGCCTTACCTGGGCTTTGGAGCCTAGGCACTGTGGCCTATTTCACTGATTTCCGAGATATCACTTTCCAGCCCCGTGTGATTTTCAGCCAGATGGAGCCTTGCAGGGTCTCTTCCTTAGAGTCAAAAAAGGTAGCCCAAGGGACTGCTTATTCAGTCTTCCCTGGTGCAAGAGGTGTTTGGCTGTGAAGACGCCAGAACAATGGCTCTGCTCCCAGGGCCTCAGTTTCCCAGTCAGAACAGACCTAGTCTCCAGAGCTCTCTGCTACAGAGCAGACATGGGGAAAAAGCGCTGTGGAGGGTGCCTTCACGTTCCAGGGCACTGTCGAAGCCTTACCTGGGCTTTGGAGCCTAGGCACTGTGGCCTCTTTCACTGACTTTCCAGGTATCACTTCCCAGCCCCTTGTGATTTTCAGCCAGATGCAGCCTTGCAGGGTCTCTTCCTTAGAGTCAAAAAAGGTAGCCCAAGGGACTGCTTATTCAGTCTTCCCTGGTGCAAGAGGTGTTTGGCTGTGAAGACGCCAGAACAATGGCTCTGCTCCCAGGGCCTCAGTTTCCCAGTCAGAACAGACCTAGTCTCCAGAGCTCTCTGCTACAGAGCAGACATGGGGAAAAAGCGCTGTGGAGGGTGCCTTCACGTTCCAGGGCACTGTCGAAGCCTTACCTGGGCTTTGGAGCCTAGGCACTGTGGCCTCTTTCACTGACTTTCCAGGTATCACTTCCCAGCCCCTTGTGATTTTCAGCCAGATGCAGCCTTGCAGGGTCTCTTCCTTAGAGTCAAAAAAGGTAGCCCAAGGGACTGCTTATTCAGTCTTCCCTGGTGCAAGAGGTGTTTGGCTGTGAAGACGCCAGAACAATGGCTCTGCTCCCAGGGCCTCAGTTTCCCAGTCAGAACAGACCTAGTCTCCAGAGCTCTCTGCTACAGAGCAGACATGGGGAAAAAGCGCTGTGGAGGGTGCCTTCACGTTCCAGGGCACTGTCGAAGCCTTACCTGGGCTTTGGAGCCTAGGCACTGTGGCCTCTTTCACTGACTTTCCAGGTATCACTTCCCAGCCCCTTGTGATTTTCAGCCAGATGCAGCCTTGCAGGGTCTCTTCCTTAGAGTCAAAAAAGGTAGCCCAAGGGACTGCTTATTCAGTCTTCCCTGGTGCAAGAGGTGTTTGGCTGTGAAGACGCCAGAACAATGGCTCTGCTCCCAGGGCCTCAGTTTCCCAGTCAGAACAGACCTAGTCTCCAGAGCTCTCTGCTACAGAGCAGACATGGGGAAAAAGCTCTGTGGAGGGTTCCTTCACGTTCCAGGGCACTGTCGAAGCCCTACCCGGGCTTTGGGGCCTAGGCACTGTGGCCTCTTTCACTGACTTTCCAGGTTTCCAGGTATCACTTCCCAGCCCCTTGTGATTTTTCAGCCAGATGCAGCCTTGCAGGGTCTCTTCCTTAGAGTCAAAAAAAGGTAGCCCAAGGGACTGCTTATTCAGTCTTCCCTGGTGCAAGAGGTGTTTGGCTGTGAAGACGCCAGAACAATGGGCTCTGCTCCCAGGGCCTCAGTTTCCCAGTCAGAACAGACCTAGTCTCCAGAGCTCTCTGCTACAGAGCAGACATGGGGAAAAAAAAAAAGCGCTGTGGAGGGGGTGCCTTCACGTTCCAGGGCACTGTCGAAGCCTTACCTGGGCTTTGGAGCCTAGGCACTGTGGCCTCTTTCACTGACTTTCCAGGTATCACTTCCCAGCCCCTTGTGATTTTCAGCCAGATGCAGCCTTGCAGGGTCTCTTCCTTAGAGTCAAAAAAGGTAGCCCAAGGGACTGCTTATTCAGTCTTCCCTGGTGCAAGAGGTGTTTGGCTGTGAAGACGCCAGAAACAATGGCTCTGCTCCCAGGGCCTCAGTTTCACAGTCAGAACACAGTCAGAACAGACCTAGTCTCCAGAGCTCTCTGCTACAGAGCAGACATGGGGAAAAAGCTCTGAGGAGGGTGCCTTCACGTTCCAGGGCACTGTCGAAGCCTTACCTGGGCTTTGGAGCCTAGGCACTGTGGCCTCTTTCACTGACTTTCCAGGTATCACTTCCCAGCCCCTTGTGATTTTCAGCCAGATGCAGCCTTGCAGGGTCTCTTCCTTAGAGTCAAAAAAGGTAGCCCAAGGGACTGCTTATTCAGTCTTCCCTGGTGCAAGAGGTGTTTGGCTGTGAAGACGCCAGAACAATGGCTCTGCTCCCAGGGCCTCAGTTTCCCAGTCAGAACAGACCTAGTCTCCAGAGCTCTCTGCTACAGAGCAGACATGGGGAAAAAGCTCTGTGGAGGGTGCCTTCACGTTCCAGGGCACTGTCGAAGCCTTACCTGGGGCTTTGGAGCCTAGGCACTGTGGCCTCTTTCACTGACTTTCCAGGTATCACTTCCCAGCCCCTTGTGATTTTCAGCCAGATGCAGCCTTGCAGGGTCTCTTCCTTAGAGTCAAAAAAGGTAGCCCAAGGGACTGCTTATTCAGTCTTCCCTGGTGCAAGAGGTGTTTGGCTGTGAAGACGCCAGAACAATGGCTCTGCTCCCAGGGCCTCAGTTTCCCAGTCAGAACAGACCTAGTCTCCAGAGCTCTCTGCTACAGAGCAGACATGGGGAAAAAAACGCTGTGGAGGGTGCCTTCACATTCCAGGGCACTGTCGAAGCCTTACCTGGGCTTTGGAGCCTAGGCACTGTGGCCTCTTTCACTGACTTTCCAGGTATCACTTCCCAGCCCCTTGTGATTTTCAGCCAGATGCAGCCTTGCAGGGTCTCTTCCTTAGAGTCAAAAAAGGTAGCCCAAGGGACTGCTTATTCAGTCTTCCCTGGTGCAAGAGGTGTTTGGCTGTGTGAAGACGCCAAAACAATGGCTCTGCTCCCAGGGCCTCAGTTTCCCTGTCAGAACAGACCTAGTCTCCAGAGCTCTCTGCTTCAGAGCAGACATGGGGAAAAAAAACTGTGGAGGGTGCCTTCACGTTCCAGGGCACTGTTGAAGCCTTACCTGGGCTTTGGAGCCTAGGCACTGTGGCCTCTTTCACTGATTTTCCAGGTATCACCTCCCAGCCCCTTTTGATTTTCAGTCAAATGCAGCCTTGCAGGGTCTCTTCCTTAGAGTCAAAAAAGGTAGCGCAAGGGACTGCTTACTCAGTCTTCCCTGGTGCAAGAGGTGTTTGGCTGTGAAGACGCCAGAACAATGGTTCTGCTCCCAGGGCCTCAGTTTCCCAGTCAGAACAGATTGAATCTCCAGAGCTCTCTGCTACAGAGCAGACATGGGGAAATAGCTCTGAGGAGGGTTCCTTGAGGCTCCCTGCCTTGGGGAAGCCCTACCTGGGCTTTAGAGCCTAGGCACTGTGGCCTCTTTCACTGACTTTCCAGGTATCACTTCCCAGCCCCCCTGTGATTTTCAACCAGATGCAGCCTTGCAGGGTCTCTTCCTTAGAGTCAAAAAAGGTAGCCCAAGGGACTGCTTATTCAGTCTTCCCTGGTGCAAGAGGTGTTTGGCTGTGAAGACGCCAGAACAATGGCTCTGCTCCCAGGGCCTCAGTTTCCCATTCAGAACAGACCTAGTCTCCAGAGCTGTCTGCTACAGAGCAGACATGTGGAAAAAGCGCTGTGGAGGGTGCCTTCACGTTCCAGGGCACTGTCGAAGCCTTACCTGGGCATTGGAGCCTAGGCACAGTGGCCTCGTTCACTGACTTTCCAGGTATCACTTCCCAGGCCCTTGTGATTTTCAGCCAGATGCAGGCTTGCAGGGTCTCTTCCTTAGAGTCAAAAAAGGTAGCCCAAGGGACTGCTTATTCAGTCTTCCCTGGTGCAAGAGGTGTTTGGCTGTGAAGACGCCAGAACAATGGGTCTGCTCCCAGGGCCTCAGTTTCCCAGTCAGAACAGACCTACTCCAGAGCTCTCTGCTACAGAGCAGACATGGGGAAAAAGCGCTGTGGAGGGTGCCTTCACGTTCCAGGGCACTGTCGAAGCCTCACGTGGGCTTTGGAGCCTAGGCACTGTGGCGTCTTTCACTGACATTCCAGGTATACTTCCCAGCCCCTTGTGATTTTCAGCCAGATGCAACCTTGCAGGGTCTCTTCCTTAGAGTCAAAAAAGGTAGCCCAAGGGACTGCTTATTCAGTCTTCCCTGGTGCAAGAGGTGTTTGGCTGTGAAGACGCCAGAACAACGGCTCTGCTCCCAGGGCCTCAGTTTCCCAGTCAGAAACAGACCTAGTCACCAGAGCTCTCTGCTACAGAGCAGACATGGGGAAAAAAGCGCTGTGGAGGGTGCCTTCACGTTCCAGGGCACTGTCGAAGCCTTACCTGGGCTTTGGAGCCTAGGCACTGTGGCCTCTTTCACTGACTTTCCAGGTATCACTTCCCAGCCCCTTGTGATTTTCAGCCAGATGATGCAGCCTTGCAGGGTCTCTTCCTTAGAGTCAAAAAAGGTAGCCCAAGGGACTGCTTATTCAGTCTTCCTTGTTGCAAGAGGTGTTTGGCTGTGAAGACGCCAGAACAATGGCTCTGCTCCCAGGGCCTCAGTTTCCCAGTCAGAACAGACCTACTTTCCAGAGCTCTCTGCTACAGAGCAGACATGGGGAAATAGATCTGAGGAGGGTTCCTTCACGTTCCAGGTCACTGTCGAAGCCTTACCTGGGATTTGGAGCCTAGGCACTGTGGCCTCTTTCACTGACTTTCCAGGTATCACTTCCCAGCCCCTTGTGATTTTCAGGCAGATGCAGCCTTGCAGGGTCTCTTCCTTAGAGTCAAAAAAGGTAGCCCAAGGGACTGCTTATTCAGTCTTCCCTTGTGCAAGAGGTGTTTGGCTGTGAAGACGCCAAAACAATGGCTCTGCTCCCAGGGCCTCAGTTTCCCATTCAGAACAGACCTAGTCTCCAGAGCTCTCTGCTACAGAGCAGACATGTCGAGAAAGCGCTGTGGAGGGTGCCTTCACGTTCCAGGGCACTGTCGAAGCCTTACCTGGGCATTGGAGCCTAGTCACTGTGGCCTCGTTCACTTACTTTCCAGGTATCACTTCCCAGCCCCTTGTGATTTTCAGCCAGATGCAGCCTTTCAGGGTCTCTTCCTTAGAGTCAAAAAAGGTAGCCCAAGGGACTGCTTATTCAGTCTTCCCTGGTGCAAGAGGTGTTTGGCTGTGAAGACGCCAGAATAATGGCTCTGCTCCCAGGGCCTCAGTTTCCCAGTCAGAACAGACCTAGTCTCCAGAGCTCTCTGCTACAGAGCAGACATGGGGAAAAAGCGCTGTGGAGGGTGCCTTCACGTTCCAGGGCACTGTCGAAGCCTTACCTGGGGTTTGGAGCCTAGGCACTGTGGCCTCTTTCACTGACTTTCCAGGTATCACTTCCCAGCCCCTTGTGATTTTCAGCCAGATGCAGCCTTGCAGGGTCTTCCTTAGAGTCAAAAAAGGGAGCCCAAGGGACTGCTTATTCAGTCTTCCCTGGTGCAAGAGGTGTTTGGCTGTGAAGACGCCAGAACAATGGCTCTGCTCCCAGGGCCTCAGTTTCCCAGTCAGAACAGACCTAGTCTCCAGAGCTCTCTGCTACAGAGCAGACATGGGGAAAAAGCGCTGTGGAGGGTGCCTTCACGTTCCAGGGCACTGTCGAAGCCTTACCTGGGCTTTGGAGCCTAGGCACTGTGGCCTCTTTCACTGACTTTCCAGGTATCACTTCCCAGCCCCTTGTGATTTTCAGCCAGATGCAGCCTTGCAGGGTCTCTTCCTTAGAGTCAAAAAAGGTAGCCCAAGGGACTGCTTATTCAGTCTTCCCTGGTGCAAGAGGTGTTTGGCTGTGAAGATGCCAGAACAATGGCTCTGCTCCCAGGGCCTCAGTTTCCCAGTCAGAACAGACCTAGTCTCCAGAGCTCTCTGCTACAGAGCAGACATGGGAAAAAGCGCTGTGGAGGGTGCCTTCACGTTCCAGGGCACTGTCGAAGCCTTACCTGGGCTTTGGAGCCTAGGCACTGTGGCCTCTTTCACTGACTTTCCAGGTATCACTTCCCAGCCCCTTGTGATTTTCAGCCAGATGCAGCCTTGCAGGGTCTCTTCCTTAGAGTCAAAAAAGGTAGCCCAAGGGACTGCTTATTCAGTCTTCCCTGGTGCAAGAGGTGTTTGGCTGTGAAGACGCCAGAACAATGGCTCTGCTCCCAGGGCCTCAGTTTCCCAGTCAGAACAGACCTAGTCTCCAGAGCTCTCTGCTACAGAGCAGACATGGGGAAAAAGCGCTGTGGAGGGTGCCTTCACGTTCCAGGGCACTGTCGAAGCCTTACCTGGGCTTTGGAGCCTAGGCACTGTGGCCTCTTTCACTGACTTTCCAGGTATCACTTCCCAGCCCCTTGTGATTTTCAGCCAGATGCAGCCTTGCAGGGTCTCTTCCTTAGAGTCAAAAAAAGGGCCCAAGGGACTGCTTATTCAGTCTTCCCTGGTGCAAGAGGTGTTTGGCTGTGAAGACGCCAGAACAATGGCTCTGCTCCCAGGGCCTCAGTTTCCCAGTCAGAACAGACCTAGTCTCCAGAGCTCTCTGCTACAGAGCAGACATGGGGAAAAAGCGCTGTGGAGGGTGCCTTCACGTTCCAGGGCACTGTCGAAGCCTTACCTGGGCTTTGGAGCCTAGGCACTGTGGCCTCTTTCACTGACTTTCCAGGTATCACTTCCCAGCCCCTTGTGATTTTCAGCCAGATGCAGCCTTGCAGGGTCTCTTCCTTAGAGTCAAAAAAGGTAGCCCAAGGGACTGCTTATTCAGTCTTCCCTGGTGCAAGAGGTGTTTGGCTGTGAAGACGCCAGAACAATGGCTCTGCTCCCAGGGCCTCAGTTTCCCAGTCAGAACAGACCTAGTCTCCAGAGCTCTCTGCTACAGAGCAGACATGGGGAAAAAGCGCTGTGGAGGGTGCCTTGACGTTCCCTGGCACTGTCGAAGCCTTACCTGGGCTTTGGAGCCTAGGCACTGTGGCCTCTTTCACTGACTTTCCAGGTATCACTTCCCAGCCCCTTGTGATTTTCAGCCAGATGCAGCCTTGCAGGGTCTCTTCCTTAGAGTCAAAAAAGGTAGCCCAAGGGACTGCTTATTCAGTCTTCCCTGGTGCAAGAGGTGTTTTTGCTGTGAAGACGCCAGAACAATGGCTCTGCTCCCAGGGCCTCAGTTTCCCAGTCAGAACAGACCTAGTCTCCAGAGCTCTCTGCTACAGAGCAGACATGGGGAAAAAAAGCGCTGTGGAGGGTGCCTTCACGTTCCAGGGCACTGTCGAAGCCTTACCTGGGCTTTGGAGCCTAGGCACTGTGGCCTCTTTCACTGACTTTCCAGGTATCACTTCCCAGCCCCTTGTGATTTTCAGCCAGATGCAGCCTTGCAGGGTCTCTTCCTTAGAGTCAAAAAAGGTAGCCCAAGGGACACAGAGCAACATTGGGGAAAAAGCTCTGAGGAGTGTTCCTTGAGGTTCCCTGGCTTGGGTAACCCTACCCTGGCGGGGGGGCCTAGGCACTGGGCCTCTTCCATTGACTTTCCAGGTTCACTTTCCAGCCCCTTGTGATTTTCAGTTAAAGGCAGCCTGGCAGGGTCTCTTCCTTAAAGTCATAAAAGGTAGCCCAAGGAAGTGCTTACTCAGGCTCCCCTGCTGCAAGAGGTGTTTGTCTGTTAAGAAGCCACAACAATGGGTTTGCTCCCAGGGACTCAGTTTCACAGTCAGAACACACCTAGTCTCCAGAACACTCTGCTACAGAGCACACACACATGGGCAATAGCTCTGAGGAGTGTTCCTTGAGGTTCCCTTGCTTGGGGAAGCCCTGCCCAGGGCAGTGGGGTCTAGGCACTGTGGCCTCTTCCACTGACTTTCCAGGTAGTACTTTCCCAGCACCTTGTGATTTTCAGCCAAATGCAGCCTGGCAGTGTCTCTTCCTTAAAGTCATAAAAGGTAGCCCAAGGGAGTGTTTATTCAAGCTTCCCTGGTGCAACAGCTGTTTGTCTCTTAAGAAGCCACAAGAATGTGTCTGATCCCAGGGCTTCAGTTTCCCAGTCAGAACAGACTTAGTCTCCAGAACTCTCTGCTACAGAGCACACACGGGGCAATAGCTCTGAGGAGTGTTCCTTGAGGTTCCCTGTCTTGGGGAAGCCCTACCCCTGCGGTGGCACCTAGCACTGTGATTTCTTCCATTGACTTTCCAGGTAGCACTTTCCAGCTCCTTGTGATTTTCTGCCAAAGGCAGCCTGGCAGGGTCTCTTCCTTAGAGTCATAAAAGGCAACCCAAGGGAGTGCTTATTCAAGCTTCCCTGGTGCAAGAGGTGTTTGTCTGTTAAGAAGGCACAACAATGGCTCTGCACCCAGGGCCTCAGTTTCCCAGTCAGAAGAGACCTAGTCTCCAGAGCTCTCTGCTACGGAGCAGACATGGGGAAATAGCTCTGCGGAGGGTTCCTTGAGGCTCCCTCCCTTGGGGAAGCCCTACCCGGGTGCTGGGGCCTAGGCACTGTGGCCTCTTCCACTGACTTTCCAGGTAGTCCTTTCCAGCCCCTTGTGATTTTCAGCCAAAGACAGCCTGGCGGGGTCTCTTTCTTACAGTCATAAAAGGTAACCCAAGGGAGTCCTTATTCAGGCTTCCCTGGTACAAGAGGTTTTTGTCTGTTAAAAAGCCACAACAATGGGTCTGCTCCCAGGGCCTCAGTTTCCCCGTCAGAACAGACCTAGTCTCCAGAGCTCTCTGCTACAGAGCACACATGGGGCAATAGCTCTGAGGAGTGTTCCTTGAGGTTCCCTGGCTTCGGGAAGCCCTACCCGGGCAGTGCGGTCTAGGCACTGTGGCCTCTTCCACTGACTTTCCACGTAGCACTTTCCAGCCACTTGTGATTTTCAGCCCCAGTGCAGCCTGGCAGGGTCTCTTCCTTAGAGTCATAAAAGGTAGACCAAGGGAGTGCTTATAATATCTTCCTTTGTGAAACAGGTGTTTGCTGTTAAGAAGTCACAACAATGGGTTTGCCTCCAGGCCTCAGGGTCCTAGTCAGACCAGGCCTATTCTCCAGAGCTCTGTGCTACAGAGCACACATGGGGCATTAGCTCTGAGGAGGGTGCCTTGATGTTCTCGGGCTTGGGGAAGCCCTACCGGGGCGGGGGCCTAGGCAAAATGGCCCCTACCACTGACTTTCCAGCTAGCACTTTCCAGCCCGTTGTGATTTTCAACGAAATGGAGCCTGGCAAGGTCTCTTCCTTAGAATCATAAAAGATAGCCCAAGGGAGTGCTTTTTCAGGCTTCCCTGGTGCAAGAGGTGTTTGTCTGTTAAGTAGCCACAACAATGGGTCTGCTCCCAGGGCCTGAGTTTCCCAGTCAGAACAGACCTAGTCTCCAGAGCTCACTGCTACAGAGCACACATGAGGCAATAGCTCTGAGGAGTGTTCCTTGAGGTTCCCTGGCTTGGGGAAGCCCTCACCGGGCGGTGGGGCCTAGGCACTGTAGCCTCTTCCACTGAGTTTCCAGGTAGCACTTTCAAGCCCCTTGTGATTTTCAGCCAAATGCAGCCTGGCAGGGTCTCTTCCTTAGAGTCATAAAAGTTAGCCTAAGGTAGTGCTTATTCTGGCTTCCCTGGTACAAGAGGTGTTTGTCTGTTAAGAAGCCACAACAATAGGTCTGCTCCAAGGGCCTGAGTTTTCCAGTCAGAACATACCTACTCTCCAGAGCTCACTGTTACAGAGCACACATGGGGCAATAACACTCACATGTGTTCCTTGAGGTTCCCTGGCTTGGGGAAGCCCTACCGGGGCGAAGGGGCCTCGGCACTGTGGCCTCTTCCACTGACTTTCCAGGTAGCACTTTCAAGCCCCTTGTGATTTTCAGCCAAAGGCAGCCTGTCACGGTCTCTTCCTTAGAGTCATGAAAGGTAGCACAAGGGAGGGCTTACTCAGGCTTTTCTGGTGCAAGAGGTGTTTGTCTGTTAAGAAGCCACAACAATGGGTCTGCTCCCAGGGCCTCAGTTTCCCAGTCAGAACAGACCTAGTCTCCAGAGCTCTCTGCTACAGAGCACACATGTGGCAATAGATCTTAGGAGTGATCCTTGAGGTTCCCTGGCTTGGGGAAGCCCTACTCGGTTGGTGAGGCCTAGGCAGTGACTTCTTCCACTGACTTTCCAGGTAGCACTTTCAAGCCCCTTGTGATTTTCAGCCAAAGGCAGCCTGTCACGGTCTCTTTCTTAGAGTCATGAAAGGTAGCACAAGGGAGGGCTTACTCAGGCTTTTCTGGTGCAAGAGGTGTTTGTCTGTTAAGAAGCCACAACAATGGGTCTGCTCCCAGGGCCTCAGTTTCCCAGTCAGAACAGACCTAGTCTCCAGAGCTCTCTGCTACAGAGCACATATGGGGCAATAGGTCTGAGGAGTGTTCCTTGAAATTCCCCGGCTTGGGTAAGCCCTATGCGGCCGGTGGGCCGTAGGCGCTGTGATCTCTTTCCACTGACTTTCCAGGTAGCACTTTCCAACCCCCTTGTGATTTTCAGCTAAAGGCAGCCTGACACGGTCACTTCCTTAGAGTCATAAAAGGTAGCCCAAGGGATTGCTTATTCATGCTTCCCTGGTGCAAAAGGTGTTTGTCTGTTAAGAAGCCACAACAATGGGGCTGCTCCCAGGGCTTCAGTTTCCCAGTGAGAAAAGACCTAGTCTCCAGAGCTCTCTGCTACCGAGCACATATGAGGCAATAGCTCTGAGGATTGTTCCTTGAGGTTCCACGGCTTGGGGAAGCCCAATCCCGGCGGTGGGGCCTAGGCACTGTGGCCATTTACACTGACTTTCAACGTAGCACTTTCCAGCCCCCTGTGATTTTCAGCCAAAGGCAGCCTGGCAGGGTCTCTTCCTTAGAGTCATAAAAGGTAGCCCAAGGGACTGCTTATTCAAGCTTCCCTGGTGCAACAGGTGTTTGTCTCTTAAGAAGCCACAAGAATGGGTCTGATCCCAGGGCCTCAGTTTCCCAGTCAGAACAGACCTAGTCTCCAGAACTCTCTGCTACAGAGCACACACGGGGCAATAGCTCTGAGGAGTGTTCCTTGAGGTTCCCTGCCTTGGGGAAGCCCTACCCGGGCGGTGGGGCCTAGGCACTGTGGCCTCTTCCACTGACGTTCCAGGTATCACTTCCCAGCCCCTTGTGATTTTCAGCCAGATGCAGCCTTGCAGGGTCTCTTCCTTAGAGTCAAAAAAGGTAGCCCAATGGACTGCTTATTCAGTCTTCCCTGGTGCAAGAGGTGTTTGTCTGTGAAGACGCCAGAACAATGGCTCTGCTCTCAGGGCCTCAGTTTCCCAGTCAGAACAGACCTAGTCTCCAGAGCTCTCTGCTACAGAGCACACATGTGGCAATAGATCTTAGGAGTGATCCTTGAGGTTCCCTGGCTTGGGGAAGCCCTACTCGGTTGGTGAGGCCTAGGCAGTGACTTCTTCCACTGACTTTCCAGGTAGCACTTTCCAGCCCCTTATGATTTTCAGCCAGATGCAGCCTTGCAGGGTCTCTTCCTTAGAGTCAAAAAAAGGTAGCCCAAGGGAGTGCTTATTCAGGCTTCCCTGGTACAAGTGGTTTTTGTCTGTTAAGAAGCCAAAACAATGGGTCTGCTCCCAAGGCCTCAGTTTCCCCATCAAAACAGACCTAGTCCCCAGAGCTCTCTCCTACAGAGCACACATGGGGAAATAGCTCTGAGGAGGGTTCCTTGAGGTTCCCTGGCTTGGGGATCCACTACCCGGGTGGTGCGGCCTAGGCACTGAGGCTTCTTCCACTGACTTTCCACGTAGCACTTTCCAGCCCGTTGTGATTTTCAGCCTAAGGCAGTCTTGCAGGGTCTCTTCTTAGAGTCATAAAAGGTAGCCCAAGGGAGTGCTTATTCAACCTTCCCTGGTGCAAGAGGTGTTTGTCTGTTAAGTAGCCACAACAATGGGTCTGCTCCCAGGGCCTCAGATTCCCAGACAGAACAGACCTAGTATCCAGAGCTCTCTGCTGCTACAGAGCACACATGTGGCAATAGATCTTAGGAGTGATCCTTGAGGTTCCCTGGCTTGGGGAAGCCCTACTCGGTTGGTGGGGCCTAGGCAGTGGCTTCTTCCACTGACTTTCCAGGTAGCACTTTCCAGCCCCTTGTGATTTTCAGCCAAAGGCAGCCTGGCAGGGTCCCTTCTTAGAGTCATAAAAGGTAGCCCAAGGGAGTGCTCATTCAAGCTTCCCTGGTGCAAGAGGTGTTTGTCTGTTAAGAAGCCACAAACAATGGGTCTGATCCCAGGACCTAAGTTTCCCAGCCAGAACAGACCTAGTCTCCAGATGTCTCTGCTAGAGAGCACACATCTGGCAAGAGCTCTGAGACGTGTTCATTGAGTTTCCCCTGCTTGGGGAAGCCCTACCCGGGCGGTGGGGCCTAGGCACTGTGGGCTCTTCCCCTGACTTTCCAGGTAGCCCTTTGCAGCCCCTTGTGATTTTCAGCCAAAGCAGCCTGGCAGAGTCTCTTCCTTAGAGTCATAAAAGGTAGCCCAAAGGAGTGCTTATTCAGGCTCCCCTGGTGCAAGAGGTGTTTGTCTGTTAAGAAGCCACAACAATGGATCTGCTCCCAGGGCCTCAGTTTCCCACTCAGAACAGACCTAGTAGTCTCCAGAGCTCGCTGCTACAGAGCACACATGGGGCAATAGCTCTGAGGAGTGTTCCTTGATGTTCCCTGGCTTGGGGAAGCTCTTCCCGGGCGGTGGGGCCTAGGCACTGTGGCCTCTTCCACTGACTTTCCAGGTAGCACTTTTCAGGCCCTTGTAATTTTCAGCCAAAGACAGCCTGGCAGGGTCTCTTCCTCAGAGTCATAAAAGGTAGCCCAAGGGAGTGCTCATTCAAGCTTCCCTGGTGCAAAGGTGTTTGTCTGTTAAGAAGCCACAGGAATGGGTCTGTTCCGAGGGCCTCAGTTTCCAGTCAGAAAAGACCTAGTAGTCTCCAGAGCCCTTTGATACAGAGCACACATAGGGCAATAGCTGTGAGGAGTGTTTCTGGAGGCTCCCTGGCTTGCGGAAGCCCTTCCCGGGCGGTAGGGCCTAGGCATTGTGGCCTCTTCCACTGAATTTCCAGGTAGCACTTTCCAGCCCCTTGTGATTTTCAGCCAAAGACAGCCTGGCAGGGTCTCTTTCTTACAGCCATAAGAGGTCACCCAAGGGAGTGCTTATTCAGGCTTCCTGGTACAAGAGGTTTTTGTCTGTTAAGAAGCCACAACAATGGGTCTGCTCCCAGGCCCTCAGTTTTCCCGACAGAACAGACCTAGTCTCCAGAGCTCTCTTCTACAGAGCACACATGGAGCAATAGCTCATAGGAGTGTTCCTTGAGGTTCCCTGGCTTGGGGAAGCCCTACCCGGGCGGTGCGGCCTAGGCACTGTGGCCTCTTCCACTGACTTTCCCCGGCCTAGGCACTGTGGCCTCTTCCCCTGACTTTCCACGTAGCACTTTCCAGCCACTTGTGATTTTCAGCCAAAGGTAGTCTGGCAGGGTCTCTTCCTTAGAAGCATAAAAGGTAGCCCAAGGGAGTGCTTATCCAATCTTCCCTGGCGAAACAGGTGTTCCCTGTTATGAAGGGACAACAATGGGTTTGCCTTCAGGCCTCAGTTTCCTAGTCAGACCAGGACTAGTATCCAGAGCTCTCTGCTACAGAGCACACATGGGGCATTAGCTCTGAGGAGGGTGCCTTGACGTTCACGGGCTTGGGGAAGCCCTACCGGCGCGGTGGGGCCTAGGCACAATGGCCCCTACCACTGACTTTCTAGCTAGCACTTTCCAGCCCCTTGTGATTTACAACCAAATGGAGCCTGGCAGGGTCTCTTCCTTAGAGTCATAAAAGATACCCCAAGGGAGTGCTTATTCAGACTTCCCTGATGCAACAGGTGTTTGTCTGTTAAGTAGCCACAACAATGGGTCTGCCCCCCAGGGCCTCAGTTTCCCAGTCAGAACAGACCTAGTAGTCTCCAGAGCTGGCTGCTACAGAGCAGACATGGGGCAATAGCTCTGAGGAGTGTTCCTTGAGATTTCCTGGCTTGGGGAAGCCCTACTCGGGTGGTGGGGCCTAGGCACTGTGATCTCTTCCACTGACTTTCCAGGTAGCACTTTCCAGCCCCTTGTGATTTTCAGGAAAAAGGCAGTCTGGCAGTGTCTCTTCGTTAGAGTCATAAAAAGTAACCCAAGGGAGTGCTTATTCAAGCTTCCCTTGCACAAGAGTTGTTTGTCTGTTCAGAAGCCACAACAATGGGTCTGATCCCAGGGCTTCAGTTTCCCAGTCAGAACAGACCTAGTCTCCACAGCTCTCTGATACAAGGCACACATGGGGCAATAGCTCTGAGGAGTGTTCCTTGAGGTTCCCTGGCTTGGGGAAGCCCTACCCCGGAGGTGGCACCTAGGCACTGTGATATCTTCCACTGACTTTCCAGGTAGCACTTTCCAGCCCCTTGTGATTTTCAGCAAAAAGGCAGCCTGGCAGTGTCTCTTCGTTGGAGTCATAAAAAGTAACCCAAGGGAGTGCTTATGCAAGCTTCCCTGGTGCAAGAGGTGTTTGTCTGTTAAGAAGGCACAACAATGGGTCTGCTCACAGGGTTTCAGTTTCCCAGTCAGAACAGACCTAGTAGTCTCCAGAGCTCTCTGCTACGGAGCACACATGGGGCAATAGCTCTGAGGAGTGCTACTTGATGTTCCCTGGCTTGGGGAAGCCCTACCCGGGCGGTGGGGCCTAGGCACTGTGGCCTCTTCCACTGACTTTCCAGGAAGCACTTTCCAGCCCCTTGTGATTTTCAGCCAAATACAGCCTGGCAGGGTCTCT
>JAGTYA010000495.1:0-23700 GCA_024291935.2 Okapia johnstoni | reverse complement strand
CTGGACTCGCTTGCCGATGGGGTTCCTTGGACAGGGTATCCCAGGGAACCTCTGGGGGCGCCTAGAGGGAGTCCAGCCTCCGTTGCAGCGCCAGAGAGAAGGCAGGACGGCTCTCGCGTCGCTGCAGATCCCAAGGGCCCCGTCTCGCAAGGAGGGGGGCCCGGGGGACGCCCTCGCGGTGTGGCGGGAAAGCCCCGCTTTCTTGGCAGGTTGGCCCGGGGATCTCGGGGGACACCTGGAGTCGCGCCCGCAAGGAGTCAAGCCCCGTTCGGAGCCGGAACAGGTGCCGGGGCATGCTCTCCATTGCCCTGCAAGGGAAAAGCGCCTCCTCCCTCTATGGGCGTGGCCTCACGGGGGTGTTCTCGACTTGCGGCGGTGCATTCTCGAGTTGCGGCGGGTACCCCGGCCCGTCTCCCCCGTTAGCCCAGCGGGGTCGCCATGCCTCCTTTCGAGCGGGACAGGGGCCCGAGCAGCCTCGGGATTCGCCAGGAGGCGCTGCAGCGCGCCCTGGGTCCGCGTCAGGCATGGAGCTAGGACCCTCGGGGGTCCCCGGAGGGGGGGAGGGGACAGGTATAACTGGCACCTGTGGGGTGGCCTCCAGGGAGTCGAGGGGACTCAGCCTTTCTCTCCGGTCACAGCCAAGGGCAATCGGGCTTCCCCTCGAATGCAGGGGCGAAGGTCGTGCTTTTCCGCGCGGCGCAGGGGGAAGCGGGGGTGGCCTCTCTGAATCGGGGGCGTGGCGCCTCGGGGAGCCTCTCTTGTTGCCTCTGAGAAGTCCAGGCCTCCTTTGACATCGCCAGGGGCTGCTGGGCTTCCCCTCGCCTCACGTCCAGGGAACTGGACTCGCTTGCCGATGGGGGTTCCTCGGGGACCTTTGGTCTTGCGGCCGGAAACTGGCCCCTTGGGGCCTCTTCTCGAACCTCAGGAGAGGCGAGAGTCCCGCTCTGGAGGTGCGAGGGAATGTAGGGATTGCGATGGCATTCAGGAAGGGGATTGGACCCCCCTTTCGAGAGGAGGGGCCGACGGCGACGGGGGGCCCCTCGCGAGCGGCCTCTGGAGACTCAGGGTTCCGCTCGCCTGTGGACACGGGTATCCCAGGGAACCTCTGGGGGCGCCTAGAGGGAGTCCAGCCTCCGTTGCAGCGCCAGAGAGAAGGCAGGACGGCTCTCGCGTCGCTGCAGATCCCAAGGGCCCCGTCTCGCAAGGAGGGGGGCCCGGGGGACGCCCTCGCGGTGTGGCGGGAAGCCCCGCTTTCTTGGCAGGTTGGCCCGGGGATCTCGGGGGACACCTGGAGTCGCCCGCAAGGAGTCAAGCCCCGTTCGGAGCCGGAACAGGTGCCGGGGCATGCTCTCCATGCCCTGCAAGGGAAAAGCGCCTCCTCCCTCTATGGGCGTGGCCTCACGGGGGTGTTCTCGACTTGCGGCGGTGCATTCTCGAGTTGCGGCGGGTACCCCGGCCCGTCTCCCCCCCCGTTAGCCCAGCGGGGTCGCCATGCCTCCTTTCGAGCGGACAGGGGCCCGAGCAGCCTCGGGATTCGCCAGGAGGCGCTGCAGCGCCCTGGGTCCGCGTCAGGCATGGAGCTAGGACCCTCGGGGGTCCCCGGAGGGGGGGAGGGGACAGGTATAACTGGCACCTGTGGGGTGGCCTCCAGGGAGTCGAGGGGACTCAGCCTTTCTCTCCGGTCACAGCCAAGGGCAATCGGGCTTCCCCTCGAATGCAGGGGCGAAGGTCGTGCTTTTCCGCGCGGCGCAGGGGGGGGGGAAGCGGGGGTGGCCTCTCTGAATCGGGGGCGTGGCGCCTCGGGGAGCCTCTCTTGTTGCCTCTGAGAAGTCCAGGCCTCCTTTGACATCGCCAGGGGCTGCTGGGCTTCCCCTCGCCTCACGTCCAGGGAACTGGACTCGCTTGCCGATGGGGGTTCCTCGGGGACCTTTGGTCTTGCGGCCGGAACTGGCCCCTTGGGGCCTCTTCTCGAACCTCAGGAGAGGCGAGAGTCCCGCTCTGGAGGTGCGAGGGAATGTAGGGATTGCGATGGCATTCAGGAAGGGGATTGGACCCCCCTTTCGAGAGGAGGGGCCGACGGCGACGGGGGGCCCCTCGCGAGCGGCCTCTGGAGACTCAGGGTTCCGCTCGCCTGTGGACACGGGTATCCCAGGGAACCTCTGGGGGCGCCTAGAGGGAGTCCAGCCTCCGTTGCAGCGCCAGAGAGAAGGCAGGACGGCTCTCGCGTCGCTGCAGATCCCAAGGGCCCCGTCTCGCAAGGAGGGGGGGGGGCCGGGGGACGCCCTCGCGGTGTGGCGGGAAGCCCCGCTTTCTTGGCAGGTTGGCCCGGGGATCTCGGGGGACACCTGGAGTCGCCCGCAAGGAGTCAAGCCCCGTTCGGAGCCGGAACAGGTGCCGGGGCATGCTCTCCATGCCCTGCAAGGGAAAAGCGCCTCCTCCCTCTATGGGCGTGGCCTCACGGGGGTGTTCTCGACTTGCGGCGGTGCATTCTCGAGTTGCGGCGGGTACCCCGGCCCGTCTCCCCCCCCGTTAGCCCAGCGGGGTCGCCATGCCTCCTTTCGAGCGGACAGGGGCCCGAGCAGCCTCGGGATTCGCCAGGAGGCGCTGCAGCGCCCTGGGTCCGCGTCAGGCATGGAGCTAGGACCCTCGGGGGTCCCCGGAGGGGGGGGGGGGACAGGTATAACTGGCACCTGTGGGGTGGCCTCCAGGGAGTCGAGGGGACTCAGCCTTTCTCTCCGGTCACAGCCAAGGGCAAATCAATCGGGCTTCCCCTCGAATGCAGGGGCGAAGGTCGTGCTTTTCCGCGCGGCGCAGGGGGAAGCGGGGGGGTGCCTCTCTGAATCGGGGGCGTGGCGCCTCGGGGAGCCTCTCTTGTTGCCTCTGAGAAGTCCAGGCCTCCTTTGACATCGCCAGGGGCTGCTGGGCTTCCCCTCGCCTCACGTCCAGGGAACTGGACTCGCTTGCCGATGGGGGTTCCTCGGGGACCTTTGGTCTTGCGGCCGGAACGGAACTGGCCCCTTGGGGCCTCTTCTCGAACCTCAGGAGAGGCGAGAGTCCCGCTCTGGAGGTGCGAGGGAATGTAGGGATTGCGATGGCATTCAGGAAGGGGATTGGACCCCCCTTTCGAGAGGAGGGGCCGACGGCGACGGGGGGGGGCCTCGCGAGCGGCCTCTGGAGACTCAGGGTTCCGCTCGCCTGTGGACACGGGTATCCCAGGGAACCTCTGGGGGGGCGCCTAGAGGGAGTCCAGCCTCCGTTGCAGCGCCAGAGAGAAGGCAGGACGGCTCTCGCGTCGCTGCAGATCCCAAGGGCCCCGTCTCGCAAGGAGGGGGGCCCGGGGGGACGCCCTCGCGGTGTGGGGGGGAAGCCCCGCTTTCTTGGCAGGTTGGCCCGGGGATCTCGGGGGACACCTGGAGTCGCCTGCAATGAGTCAAGCCCCGTTCGGAGCCGGAACAGGTGCCGGGGCATGCTCTCCATGCCCTGCAAGGGAAAAAGCGCCTCCTCCCTCTATGGGCGTGGCCTCACGGGGGTGTTCTCGACGACTTGCGGCGGTGCATTCTCGAGTTGCGGCGGGTACCCCGGCCCGTCTCCCCCGTTAGCCCAGCGGGGTCGCCATGCCTCCTTTCGAGCGGACAGGGGCCCGAGCAGCCTCGGGATTCGCCAGGAGGCGCTGCAGCGCCCTGGGTCCGCGTCAGGCATGGAGCTAGGACCCTCGGGGGGGTCCCGGAGGGGGGGGGGAGGGGACAGGTATAACTGGCACCTGTGGGGTGGCCTCCAGGGAGTCGAGGGGACTCAGCCTTTCTCTCCGGTCACAGCCAAGGGCAATCGGGCTTCCCCTCGAATGCAGGGGCGAAGGTCGTGCTTTTCCGCGCGGCGCAGGGGGAAGCGGGGGTGGCCTCTCTGAATCGGGGGCGTGGCGCCTCGGGGAGCCTCTCTTGTTGCCTCTGAGAAGTCCAGGCCTCCTTTGACATCGCCAGGGGCTGCTGGGCTTCCCCTCGCCTCACGTCCAGGGAACTGGACTCGCTTGCCGATGGGGGGGTCCTCGGGGACCTTTGGTCTTGCGGCCGGAACTGGCCCCTTGGGGCCTCTTCTCGAACCTCAGGAGAGGCGAGAGTCCCGCTCTGGAGGTGCGAGGGAATGTAGGGATTGCGATGGCATTCAGGAAGGGGATTGGACCCCCCTTTCGAGAGGAGGGGCCGACGGCGACGGGGGGGGGGCCCCTCGCGAGCGGCCTCTGGAGACTCAGGGTTCCGCTCGCCTGTGGACACGGGTATCCCAGGGAACCTCTGGGGGCGCCTAGAGGGAGTCCAGCCTCCGTTGCAGCGCCAGAGAGAAGGCAGGACGGCTCTCGCGTCGCTGCAGATCCCAAGGGCCCCGTCTCGCAAGGAGGGGGCCCCGGGGGACGCCCTCGCGGTGTGTGGCGGGAAGCCCCGCTTTCTTGGCAGGTTGGCCCGGGGATCTCGGGGGACACCTGGAGTCGCCCGCAAGGAGTCAAGCCCCGTTCGGAGCCGGAACAGGTGCCGGGGGCTTGCTCTCCATGCCCTGCAAGGAAAGCGCCTCCTTCCATCTATGGGCGTGGCCTCACGGGGGTGTTCTCGACTTGCGGCGGTGCATTCTCGGAGTTGCGGCGGGTACCCCGGCCCGTCTCCCCCGTTTAGCCCAGCGGGGATCGTCCATGCATCCTTTCGAGCGGACAGGGGCCCGAGCCAGCCTCGGGATTCGCCCAGGAGGCGCTGCAGCGCCCTGGGTCCGCGTCAGGCATGGAGCTAGGACCCTCGGGGGTCCCAGGATGGGGGGGAGGGGACAGGTATAACTGGCACCTGTGGGGTGGCCCGTCCAGGGAGTCGAGGGGACTCAGCCTTTCTCTCCGGTCACAGCCAAGGGCAATCGGGGGCTTCCCCTCGAATGCAGGGGCTCGAAAGGTCGTGTTGCTTTTCCGCGCGGCGCTGGCAGGGGTAAGCGGGGGTGGGCCTCTCTGAACTCGGGGGCGTGGCGCATCGGGGAGCCTCTCTTGTAGCCTCTGAGAAGTCCAGGCCTCCTTTGACATCGCCAGGGGCTGCTGGGCTTCCCCTCGCCTCACGTCCAGGGAACTGGACTCGCTTGCCGATGGGGGTTCCTCGGGGACCTTTGGTCTTGCGGCCGGAACTGGCCCCTTGGGGCCTATTCTCGAACCTCAGGAGAGGCGAGAGTCCCGCTCTGTTAGGTGCGAGGGAAATGTAGGGATTGCGATGGCATTCAGGAAGGGGATTGGACCCCCCTTTCGAGAGGACGGGGCCCGACGGCGACGGGGGGGGGCCCCTCGCCGAGGCGGCCTCTGGAGACTCAGGGTTCCGCTCGCCTGTGGACACGGGTATCCCAGTGAACCTCTGGGGGCGCCTAGAGGGAGTCCAGACCTCCGTTGCAGCGCCTAGAGAGAAGGCAGGACGGCACTCGCGTCTGCTGCAGATACCCAAGGGCCCCTGTCTCGCAAGGAGGGGGGCCGGGGGACGCCCTTCGCGGTGTGGCGGGGGAAGCCCCGCTTTCTTGCAGGTTGGCCCGGGGATCTCGGGGGACACCTGGAGTCGGCCCGCAAGGAGTAGTCAAGCCCCGTTCGGAGCCCGGAACAGGTGCACGGGGCATGCTCTCCATGCCCTGCAAGGGAAAAGCGCCTCCTCCCTCTATGGGCGTGGCCTCACGGGGGTGTTTCTCGACTTGCGGCGGTGCATTCTCGAGTTGCGGCGGGTACCCGGCCCGTCTCCCCCCGTTAGCCCAGCAGGGTCGCCATGCCTCCTTTCGAGCGGACAGGGGGCTAGGAATTAAAATAATAAAAAGTTCGAGCAGCCTCGGGATTCGCCAGGAGGTGGGAGGCTGCAGCGCCCTGGGTCCGCGTCAGGCATGGAGCTAGGACCCTCGGGGTTCCCTGGAGGGGGGGAGGGGGGACAGGGTATAACTGACCACCTGTGGGGTGGCCTCCAGGGAGTCGAGGGGACTCAGCCATTTCTCTCCGGTCAGCAGCCAAGGGCAATCGGGCTTCCCCTCGAATGCAGGGGCGAAGGTCGTGGCTTTCCGCGCGGCGCAGGGGGAAGCGGGGGTGCCTCTCTGAATCGGGGGCGTGGCGCTCGGGGAGCCTCTCTTGTTGCCTTTGAGAAGTCCAGGCCTCCTTTTGACATCGCCAGGGGATGCTGCTGGGGGCTTCCCTCGCCTCAACGTCCAGGGGGAACTGGACTCGCTTGCCGATGGGGGTTCTTCGGGGACCTTTGTCTTGCGGCCGGAACTGGCCCCTTGGGGCCTCTTCTCGAACCTCAGGAGAGGCGGAGAGTCCCTGCTCTGGAGGTGCGAGGGAATGTAGGGATTTGCGATGGCATTTCAGGAAGGGGATTGGACCCCCCTTTCGAGAGGAGGGGGGCCGACGGCGACGGGGGGCCCCTCGCGAGCGGCCTCTGGAGACTCAGGGGTTCCGCTCGCCTAGTGGACACGGGTATCCAGAGGAAACCTCTTGGGGGCGCCTAGAGGGAGTCCAGCCTCCGTTGCAGCGCAGCCAGAGAGAAGGCAGGACGGCTCTCGCGTCGCTGCAGAGATCCCAAGGGGCCCCGTCTCGCAGGGAGGGGGAGGGCCCGGGGGACGCCCTCCGCGGTGTGGCGGGAAGCCCCGCTTTCTTGGCAGGTTGGGCCCGGGGATCTCGGGGGACCACCTGGAGTCGACCCGCAAGGGAGTCAAAGCCCGTTCGGAGCCGGAAACAGGTGGCGGGGCATGCTCTCCATGCCTGCAAGGGAAAAAGCGCCTCCTCCCTCTATGGGCGTGGCCTCAGGGGATGTTCTCGACTTGCGGGGTGCATCTGACGTTGCCGGCGGGTAACTTGCCCGTCTCCCCCTGTTAGCACAGCGGGGTCGCATGCCTCCTTTCGAGTCGGACAGGGGCCCGAGAAAGTGAAACAGCCTCGGATTCGCAGGAGGCGCTGCCAGCTCCCTGGGTCCACGTCATGGCATGGAGCTAGGGACCCTCGGGTGGTCCCCGAGGGGGGGTGGGGAAAGGTATAACTGGCACCTGTGGGGAGGCCTCCAGGGAGTCGAGGGGACTCAGCCTTTCTCTCCGGTCACAGCCAAGGGCAATCGGGCTTCCCCTCGAATGCAGGGGCGAAGGTCGTGCTTTTCCGCGCGGCGCAGGGGGAAGCGCGGGGGGGCCTCTCTGAATCGGGGGCGTGGCGCCTCGGGGAGCCTCTCTTGTTGCCTCTGAGAAGTCCAGGCCTCCTTTGACATCGCCAGGGGCTGCTGGGCTTCCCCTCGCCTCACGTCCAGGGAACTGGACTCGCTTGCCGATGGGGGTTCCTCGGGGACCTTTGGTCTTGCGGCCGGAACTGGCCCCTTGGGGCCTCTTCTCGAACCTCAGGAGAGGCGAGAGTCCCGCTCTGGAGGTGCGAGGGAATGTAGGGATTGCGATGGCATTCAGGAAGGGGATTGGACCCCCCTTTCGAGAGGAGGGGCCGACGGCGACGGGGGGGGGCCCTCGCGAGCGGCCTCTGGAGACTCAGGGTTCCGCTCGCCTGTGGACACGGGTATCCCAGGGAACCTCTGGGGGCGCCTAGAGGGAGTCCAGCCTCCGTTGCAGCGCCAGAGAGAAGGCAGGACGGCTCTCGCGTCGCTGCAGATCCCAAGGGCCCCGTCTCGCAAGGAGGGGGGCCCGGGGGACGCCCTCGCGGTGTGGCGGGAAGCCCCGCTTTCTTGGCAGGTTGGCCCGGGGATCTCGGGGGACACCTGGAGTCGCCCGCAAGGAGTCAAGCCCCGTTCGGAGCCGGAACAGGTGCCGGGGCATGCTCTCCATGCCCTGCAAGGGAAAAGCGCCTCCTCCCTCTATGGGCGTGGCCTCACGGGGGTGTTCTCGACTTGCGGCGGTGCATTCTCGAGTTGCGGCGGGTACCCCGGCCCGTCTCCCCCCCCCCGTTAGCCCAGCGGGGTCGCCATGCCTCCTTTCGAGCGGACAGGGGCCCGAGCAGCCTCGGGATTCGCCAGGAGGCGCTGCAGCGCCCTGGGTCCGCGTCAGGCATGGAGCTAGGACCCTCGGGGGTCCCCGGAGGGGGGGAGGGGACAGGTATAACTGGCACCTGTGGGGTGGCCTCCAGGGAGTAAGGTCGTGCTTTTCCGCGCGGCGCAGGGGGAAGCGGGGGTGGCCTCTCTGAATCGGGGGCGTGGCGCCTCGGGGAGCCTCTCTTGTTGCCTCTGAGAAGTCCAGGCCTCCTTTGACATCGCCAGGGGCTGCTGGGCTTCCCCTCGCCTCACGTCCAGGGAACTGGACTCGCTTGCCGATGGGGGTTCCTCGGGGACCTTTGGTCTTGCGGCCGGAACTGGCCCCTTGGGGCCTCTCTTCTCGAACCTCAGGTCGCTGCAGATCCCAAGGGCCCCGTCTCGCAAGGAGGGGGCCCGGGGGACGCCCTCGCGGTGTGGCGGAAGCCCCGCTTTCTTGGCAGGTTGGCCCGGGGATCTCGGGGGACACCTGGAGTCGCCCGCAAGGAGTCAAGCCCCGTTCGGAGCCGGAACAGGTGCCGGGGCATGCTCTCCATGCCCTGCAAGGGAAAAGCGCCTCCTCCCTCTATGGGCGTGGCCTCACGGGGGTGTTCTCGACTTGCGGCGGTGCATTCTCGAGTTGCGGCGGGTACCCCGGCCCGTCTCCCCCGTTAGCCCAGCGGGGTCGCCATGCCTCCTTTCGAGCGGACAGGGGCCCGAGCAGCCTCGGGATTCGCCAGGAGGCGCTGCAGCGCCCTGGGTCCGCGTCAGGCATGGAGCTAGGACCCTCGGGGGTCCCCGGAGGGGGGGAGGGGACAGGTATAACTGGCACCTGTGGGGTGGCCTCCAGGGAGTCGAGGGGACTCAGCCTTTCTCTCCGGTCACAGCCAAGGGCAATCGGCTTCCCCTCGAATGCAGGGGCGAAGGTCGTGCTTTTCCGCGCGGCGCAGGGGGAAGCGGGGGTGGCCTCTCTGAATCGGGGGCGTGGCGCCTCGGGGAGCCTCTCTTGTTGCCTCTGAGAAGTCCAGGCCTCCTTTGACATCGCCAGGGGCTGCTGGGCTTCCCCTCGCCTCACGTCCAGGGAACTGGACTCGCTTGCCGATGGGGGTTCCTCGGGGACCTTTGGTCTTGCGGCCGGAACTGGCCCCTTGGGGCCTCTTCTCGAACCTCAGGAGAGGCGAGAGTCCCGCTCTGGAGGTGCGAGGGAATGTAGGGGATTGCGATGGCATTCAGGAAGGGGATTGGACCCCCCTTTCGAGAGGAGGGGCCGACGGCGACGGGGGGGGCCCCTCGCGAGCGGCCTCTGGAGACTCAGGGTTCCGCTCGCCTGTGGACACGGGTATCCCAGGGAACCTCTGGGGGCGCCTAGAGGGAGTCCAGCCTCCGTTGCAGCGCCAGAGAGAAGGCAGGACGGCTCTCGCGTCGCTGCAGATCCCAAGGGCCCCGTCTCGCAAGGAGGGGGGCCCGGGGGACGCCCTCGCGGTGTGGCGGGAAGCCCCGCTTTCTTGGCAGGTTGGCCCGGGGATCTCGGGGGACACCTGGAGTCGCCCGCAAGGAGTCAAGCCCCGTTCGGAGCCGGAACAGGTGCCGGGGCATGCTCTCCATGCCCTGCAAGGGAAAAGCGCCTCCTCCCTCTATGGGCGTGGCCTCACGGGGGTGTTCTCGACTTGCGGCGGTGCATTCTCGAGTTGCGGCGGGTACCCCGGCCCGTCTCCCCCGTTAGCCCAGCGGGGTCGCCATGCCTCCTTTCGAGCGGACAGGGGCCCGAGCAGCCTCGGGATTCGCCAGGAGGCGCTGCAGCGCCCTGGGTCCGCGTCAGGCATGGAGCTAGGACCCTCGGGGGTCCCCGGAGGGGGGGAGGGGACAGGTATAACTGGCACCTGTGGGGTGGCCTCCAGGGAGTCGAGGGGACTCAGCCTTTCTCTCTCCGGTCACAGCCAAGGGCAATCGGGCTTCCCCTCGAATGCAGGGGCGAAGGTCGTGCTTTTCCGCGCGGCGCAGGGGGAAGCGGGGGTGGCCTCTCTGAATCGGGGGCGTGGCGCCTCGGGGAGCCTCTCTTGTTGCCTCTGAGAAGTCCAGGCCTCCTTTGACATCGCCAGGGGCTGCTGGGCTTCCCCTCGCCTCACGTCCAGGGAACTGGACTCGCTTGCCGATGGGGGTTCCTCGGGGACCTTTGGTCTTGCGGCCGGAACTGGCCCCTTGGGGCCTCTTCTCGAACCTCAGGAGAGGCGAGAGTCCCGCTCTGGAGGTGCGAGGGAATGTAGGGATTGCGATGGCATTCAGGAAGGGGATTGGACCCCCCTTTCGAGAGGAGGGGCCGACGGCGACGGGGGGCCCCTCGCGAGCGGCCTCTGGAGACTCAGGGTTCCGCTCGCCTGTGGACACGGGTATCCCAGGGAACCTCTGGGGGCGCCTAGAGGGAGTCCAGCCTCCGTTGCAGCGCCAGAGAGAAGGCAGGACGGCTCTCGCGTCGCTGCAGATCCCAAGGGCCCCGTCTCGCAAGGAGGGGGGCCCGGGGGACGCCCTCGCGGTGTGGCGGGAAGCCCCGCTTTCTTGGCAGGTTGGCCCGGGATCTCGGGGGACACCTGGAGTCGCCCGCAAGGAGTCAAGCCCCGTTCGGAGCCGGAACAGGTGCCGGGGCATGCTCTCCATGCCCTGCAAGGGAAAAGCGCCTCCTCCCTCTATGGGCGTGGCCTCACGGGGGTGTTCTCGACTTGCGGCGGTGCATTCTCGAGTTGCGGCGGGTACCCCGGCCCGTCTCCCCCGTTAGCCCAGCGGGGTCGCCATGCCTCCTTTCGAGCGGACAGGGGCCCGAGCAGCCTCGGGATTCGCCAGGAGGCGCTGCAGCGCCCTGGGTCCGCGTCAGGCATGGAGCTAGGACCCTCGGGGGTCCCCGGAGGGGGGGAGGGGACAGGTATAACTGGCACCTGTGGGGTGGCCTCCAGGGAGTCGAGGGGACTCAGCCTTTCTCTCCGGTCACAGCCAAGGGCAATCGGGCTTCCCCTCGAATGCAGGGGCGAAGGTCGTGCTTTTCCGCGCGGCGCAGGGGGAAGCGGGGGTGGCCTCTCTGAATCGGGGGCGTGGCGCCTCGGGGAGCCTCTCTTGTTGCCTCTGAGAAGTCCAGGCCTCCTTTGACATCGCCAGGGGCTGCTGGGCTTCCCCTCGCCTCACGTCCAGGGAACTGGACTCGCTTGCCGATGGGGGTTCCTCGGGGACCTTTGGTCTTGCGGCCGGAACTGGCCCCCTTGGGGCCTCTTCTCGAACCTCAGGAGAGGCGAGAGTCCCGCTCTGGAGGTGCGAGGGAATGTAGGGATTGCGATGGCATTCAGGAAGGGGATTGGACCCCCCTTTCGAGAGGAGGGGCCGACGGCGACGGGGGGCCCCTCGCGAGCGGCCTCTGGAGACTCAGGGTTCCGCTCGCCTGTGGACACGGGTATCCCAGGGAACCTCTGGGGGCGCCTAGAGGGAGTCCAGCCTCCGTTGCAGCGCCAGAGAGAAGGCAGGACGGCTCTCGCGTCGCTGCAGATCCCAAGGGCCCCGTCTCGCAAGGAGGGGGGCCCGGGGGACGCCCTCGCGGTGTGGCGGGAAGCCCCGCTTTCTTGGCAGGTTGGCCCGGGGATCTCGGGGGACACCTGGAGTCGCCCGCAAGGAGTCAAGCCCCGTTCGGAGCCGGAACAGGTGCCGGGGCATGCTCTCCATGCCCTGCAAGGGAAAAGCGCCTCCTCCCTCTATGGGCGTGGCCTCACGGGGGTGTTCTCGACTTGCGGCGGTGCATTCTCGAGTTGCGGCGGGTACCCCGGCCCGTCTCCCCCGTTAGCCCAGCGGGGTCGCCATGCCTCCTTTCGAGCGGACAGGGGCCCGAGCAGCCTCGGGATTCGCCAGGAGGCGCTGCAGCGCCCTGGGTCCGCGTCAGGCATGGAGCTAGGACCCTCGGGGGTCCCCGGAGGGGGGGGGGACAGGTATAACTGGCACCTGTGGGGTGGCCTCCAGGGAGTCGAGGGGACTCAGCCTTTCTCTCCGGTCACAGCCAAGGGCAATCGGGCTTCCCCTCGAATGCAGGGGCGAAGGTCGTGCTTTTCCGCGCGGCGCAGGGGGAAGCGGGGGTGGCCTCTCTGAATCGGGGGCGTGGCGCCTCGGGGAGCCTCTCTTGTTGCCTCTGAGAAGTCCAGGCCTCCTTTGACATCGCCAGGGGCTGCTGGGCTTCCCCTCGCCTCACGTCCAGGGAACTGGACTCGCTTGCCGATGGGGGTTCCTCGGGGACCTTTGGTCTTGCGGCCGGAACTGGCCCCTTGGGGCCTCTTCTCGAACCTCAGGAGAGGCGAGAGTCCCGCTCTGGAGGTGCGAGGGAATGTAGGGATTGCGATGGCATTCAGGAAGGGGATTGGACCCCCCTTTCGAGAGGAGGGGCCGACGGCGACGGGGGGCCCCTCGCGAGCGGCCTCTGGAGACTCAGGGTTCCGCTCGCCTGTGGACACGGGTATCCCAGGGAACCTCTGGGGGCGCCTAGAGGGAGTCCAGCCTCCGTTGCAGCGCCAGAGAGAAGGCAGGACGGCTCTCGCGTCGCTGCAGATCCCAAGGGCCCCGTCTCGCAAGGAGGGGGGCCCGGGGGACGCCCTCGCGGTGTGGCGGGAAGCCCCGCTTTCTTGGCAGGTTGGCCCGGGGATCTCGGGGGACACCTGGAGTCGCCCGCAAGGAGTCAAGCCCCGTTCGGAGCCGGAACAGGTGCCGGGGCATGCTCTCCATGCCCTGCAAGGGAAAAGCGCCTCCTCCCTCTATGGGCGTGGCCTCACGGGGGTGTTCTCGACTTGCGGCGGTGCATTCTCGAGTTGCGGCGGGTACCCCGGCCCGTCTCCCCCGTTAGCCCAGCGGGGTCGCCATGCCTCCTTTCGAGCGGACAGGGGCCCGAGCAGCCTCGGGATTCGCCAGGAGGCGCTGCAGCGCCCTGGGTCCGCGTCAGGCATGGAGCTAGGACCCTCGGGGGTCCCCGGAGGGGGGGAGGGGACAGGTATAACTGGCACCTGTGGGGTGGCCTCCAGGGAGTCGAGGGGACTCAGCCTTTCTCTCCGGTCACAGCCAAGGGCAATCGGGCTTCCCCTCGAATGCAGGGGCGAAGGTCGTGCTTTTCCGCGCGGCGCAGGGGGAAGCGGGGGTGGCCTCTCTGAATCGGGGGCGTGGCGCCTCGGGGAGCCTCTCTTGTTGCCTCTGAGAAGTCCAGGCCTCCTTTGACATCGCCAGGGGCTGCTGGGCTTCCCCTCGCCTCACGTCCAGGGAACTGGACTCGCTTGCCGATGGGGGTTCCTCGGGGACCTTTGGTCTTGCGGCCGGAACTGGCCCCTTGGGGCCTCTTCTCGAACCTCAGGAGAGGCGAGAGTCCCGCTCTGGAGGTGCGAGGGAATGTAGGGATTGCGATGGCATTCAGGAAGGGGATTGGACCCCCCTTTCGAGAGGAGGGGCCGACGGCGACGGGGGGCCCCTCGCGAGCGGCCTCTGGAGACTCAGGGTTTCCGCTCGCCTGTGGACACGGGTATCCCAGGGAACCTCTGGGGGCGCCTAGAGGGAGTCCAGCCTCCGTTGCAGCGCCAGAGAGAAGGCAGGACGGCTCTCGCGTCGCTGCAGATCCCAAGGGCCCCGTCTCGCAAGGAGGGGGGCCCGGGGGACGCCCTCGCGGTGTGGCGGGAAGCCCCGCTTTCTTGGCAGGTTGGCCCGGGGATCTCGGGGGACACCTGGAGTCGCCCGCAAGGAGTCAAGCCCCGTTCGGAGCCGGAACAGGTGCCGGGGCATGCTCTCCATGCCCTGCAAGGGAAAAGCGCCTCCTCCCTCTATGGGCGTGGCCTCACGGGGGTGTTCTCGACTTGCGGCGGTGCATTCTCGAGTTGCGGCGGTACCCCCGGCCCGTCTCCCCCGTTAGCCCAGCGGGGTCGCCATGCCTCCTTTCGAGCGGACAGGGGCCCGAGCAGCCTCGGGATTCGCCAGGAGGCGCTGCAGCGCCCTGGGTCCGCGTCAGGCATGGAGCTAGGACCCTCGGGGGTCCCCGGAGGGGGGGAGGGGACAGGTATAACTGGCACCTGTGGGGTGGCCTCCAGGGAGTCGAGGGGACTCAGCCTTTCTCTCCGGTCACAGCCAAGGGCAATCGGGCTTCCCCTCGAATGCAGGGGCGAAGGTCGTGCTTTTCCGCGCGGCGCAGGGGGAAGCGGGGGTGGCCTCTCTGAATCGGGGGCGTGGCGCCTCGGGGAGCCTCTCTTGTTGCCTCTGAGAAGTCCAGGCCTCCTTTGACATCGCCAGGGGCTGCTGGGCTTCCCCTCGCCTCACGTCCAGGGAACTGGACTCGCTTGCCGATGGGGGTTCCTCGGGGACCTTTGGTCTTGCGGCCGGAACTGGCCCCTTGGGGCCTCTTCTCGAACCTCAGGAGAGGCGAGAGTCCCGCTCTGGAGGTGCGAGGGAATGTAGGGATTGCGATGGCATTCAGGAAGGGGATTGGACCCCCCTTTCGAGAGGAGGGGCCGACGGCGACGGGGGGCCCCTCGCGAGCGGCCTCTGGAGACTCAGGGTTCCGCTCGCCTGTGGACACGGGTATCCCAGGGAACCTCTGGGGGCGCCTAGAGGGAGTCCAGCCTCCGTTGCAGCGCCAGAGAGAAGGCAGGACGGCTCTCGCGTCGCTGCAGATCCCAAGGGCCCCGTCTCGCAAGGAGGGGGGCCCGGGGGACGCCCTCGCGGTGTGGCGGGAAGCCCCGCTTTCTTGGCAGGTTGGCCCGGGGATCTCGGGGGACACCTGGAGTCGCCCGCAAGGAGTCAAGCCCCGTTCGGAGCCGGAACAGGTGCCGGGGCATGCTCTCCATGCCCTGCAAGGGAAAAGCGCCTCCTCCCTCTATGGGCGTGGCCTCACGGGGGTGTTCTCGACTTGCGGCGGTGCATTCTCGAGTTGCGGCGGGTACCCCGGCCCGTCTCCCCCGTTAGCCCAGCGGGGTCGCCATGCCTCCTTTCGAGCGGACAGGGGCCCGAGCAGCCTCGGGATTCGCCAGGAGGCGCTGCAGCGCCCTGGGTCCGCGTCAGGCATGGAGCTAGGACCCTCGGGGGTCCCCGGAGGGGGGGAGGGGACAGGTATAACTGGCACCTGTGGGGTGGCCTCCAGGGAGTCGAGGGGACTCAGCCTTTCTCTCCGGTCACAGCCAAGGGCAATCGGGCTTCCCCTCGAATGCAGGGGCGAAGGTCGTGCTTTTCCGCGCGGCGCAGGGGGAAGCGGGGGGTGGCCTCTCTGAATCGGGGGCGTGGCGCCTCGGGGAGCCTCTCTTGTTGCCTCTGAGAAGTCCAGGCCTCCTTTGACATCGCCAGGGGCTGCTGGGCTTCCCCTCGCCTCACGTCCAGGGAACTGGACTCGCTTGCCGATGGGGGTTCCTCGGGGACCTTTGGTCTTGCGGCCGGAACTGGCCCCTTGGGGCCTCTTCTCGAACCTCAGGAGAGGCGAGAGTCCCGCTCTGGAGGTGCGAGGGAATGTAGGGATTGCGATGGCATTCAGGAAGGGGATTGGACCCCCCTTTCGAGAGGAGGGGCCGACGGCGACGGGGGGCCCCTCGCGAGCGGCCTCTGGAGACTCAGGGTTCCGCTCGCCTGTGGACACGGGTATCCCAGGGAACCTCTGGGGGCGCCTAGAGGGAGTCCAGCCTCCGTTGCAGCGCCAGAGAGAAGGCAGGGACGGCTCTCGCGTCGCTGCAGATCCCAAGGGCCCCGTCTCGCAAGGAGGGGGGCCCGGGGGACGCCCTCGCGTGTGTGGCGGGAAGCCCCGCTTTCTTGGCAGGTTGGCCCGGGGATCTCGGGGGACACCTGGAGTCGCCCGCAAGGAGTCAAGCCCCGTTCGGAGCCGGAACAGGTGCCGGGGCATGCTCTCCATGCCCTGCAAGGGAAAAGCGCCTCCTCCCTCTATGGGCGTGGCCTCACGGGGGTGTTCTCGACTTGCGGCGGTGCATTCTCGAGTTGCGGCGGGTACCCCGGCCCGTCTCCCCCGTTAGCCCAGCGGGGTCGCCATGCCTCCTTTCGAGCGGACAGGGGCCCGAGCAGCCTCGGGATTCGCCAGGAGGCGCTGCAGCGCCCTGGGTCCGCGTCAGGCATGGAGCTAGGACCCTCGGGGGTCCCCGGAGGGGGGGAGGGGGACAGGTATAACTGGCACCTGTGGGGTGGCCTCCAGGGAGTCGAGGGGACTCAGCCTTTCTCTCCGGTCACAGCCAAGGGCAATCGGGCTTCCCCTCGAATGCAGGGGCGAAGGTCGTGCTTTTCCGCGCGGCGCAGGGGGAAGCGGGGGTGGCCTCTCTGAATCGGGGGCGTGGCGCCTCGGGGAGCCTCTCTTGTTGCCTCTGAGAAGTCCAGGCCTCCTTTGACATCGCCAGGGGCTGCTGGGCTTCCCCTCGCCTCACGTCCAGGGAACTGGACTCGCTTGCCGATGGGGGTTCCTCGGGGACCTTTGGTCTTGCGGCCGGAACTGGCCCCTTGGGGCCTCTTCTCGAACCTCAGGAGAGGCGAGAGTCCCGCTCTGGAGGTGCGAGGGAATGTAGGGATTGCGATGGCATTCAGGAAGGGGATTGGACCCCCCTTTCGAGAGGAGGGGCCGACGGCGACGGGGGGCCCCTCGCGAGCGGCCTCTGGAGACTCAGGGTTCCGCTCGCCTGTGGACACGGGTATCCCAGGGAACCTCTGGGGGCGCCTAGAGGGAGTCCAGCCTCCGTTGCAGCGCCAGAGAGAAGGCAGGACGGCTCTCGCGTCGCTGCAGATCCCAAGGGCCCCGTCTCGCAAGGAGGGGGGCCCGGGGGACGCCCTCGCGGTGTGGCGGGAAGCCCCGCTTTCTTGGCAGGTTGGCCCGGGGATCTCGGGGGACACCTGGAGTCGCCCGCAAGGAGTCAAGCCCCGTTCGGAGCCGGAACAGGTGCCGGGGCATGCTCTCCATGCCCTGCAAGGGAAAAGCGCCTCCTCCCTCTATGGGCGTGGCCTCACGGGGGTGTTCTCGACTTGCGGCGGTGCATTCTCGAGTTGCGGCGGGTACCCCGGCCCGTCTCCCCCGTTAGCCCAGCGGGGTCGCCATGCCTCCTTTCGAGCGGACAGGGGGCCCGAGCAGCCTCGGGATTCGCCAGGAGGCGCTGCAGCGCCCTGGGTCCGCGTCAGGCATGGAGCTAGGACCCTCGGGGGTCCCCGGAGGGGGGGAGGGGACAGGTATAACTGGCACCTGTGGGGTGGCCTCCAGGGAGTCGAGGGGACTCAGCCTTTCTCTCCGGTCACAGCCAAGGGCAATCGGGCTTCCCCTCGAATGCAGGGGCGAAGGTCGTGCTTTTCCGCGCGGCGCAGGGGGAAGCGGGGGTGGCCTCTCTGAATCGGGGGCGTGGCGCCTCGGGGAGCCTCTCTTGTTGCCTCTGAGAAGTCCAGGCCTCCTTTGACATCGCCAGGGGCTGCTGGGCTTCCCCTCGCCTCACGTCCAGGGAACTGGACTCGCTTGCCGATGGGGGTTCCTCGGGGACCTTTGGTCTTGCGGCCGGAACTGGCCCCTTGGGGCCTCTTCTCGAACCTCAGGAGAGGCGAGAGTCCCGCTCTGGAGGTGCGAGGGAATGTAGGGATTGCGATGGCATTCAGGAAGGGGATTGGACCCCCCTTTCGAGAGGAGGGGCCGACGGCGACGGGGGGCCCCTCGCGAGCGGCCTCTGGAGACTCAGGGTTCCGCTCGCCTGTGGACACGGGTATCCCAGGGAACCTCTGGGGGCGCCTAGAGGGAGTCCAGCCTCCGTTGCAGCGCCAGAGAGAAGGCAGGACGGCTCTCGCGTCGCTGCAGATCCCAAGGGCCCCGTCTCGCAAGGAGGGGGGCCCGGGGGACGCCCTCGCGGTGTGGCGGGAAGCCCCGCTTTCTTGGCAGGTTGGCCCGGGGATCTCGGGGGACACCTGGAGTCGCCCGCAAGGAGTCAAGCCCCGTTCGGAGCCGGAACAGGTGCCGGGGCATGCTCTCCATGCCCTGCAAGGGAAAAGCGCCTCCTCCCTCTATGGGCGTGGCCTCACGGGGGTGTTCTCGACTTGCGGCGGTGCATTCTCGAGTTGCGGCGGGTACCCCGGCCCGTCTCCCCCGTTAGCCCAGCGGGGTCGCCATGCCTCCTTTCGAGCGGACAGGGGCCCGAGCAGCCTCGGGATTCGCCAGGAGGCGCTGCAGCGCCCTGGGTCCGCGTCAGGCATGGAGCTAGGACCCTCGGGGGTCCCCGGAGGGGGGGAGGGGACAGGTATAACTGGCACCTGTGGGGTGGCCTCCAGGGAGTCGAGGGGACTCAGCCTTTCTCTCCGGTCACAGCCAAGGGCAATCGGGCTTCCCCTCGAATGCAGGGGCGAAGGTCGTGCTTTTCCGCGCGGCGCAGGGGGAAGCGGGGGTGGCCTCTCTGAATCGGGGGCGTGGCGCCTCGGGGAGCCTCTCTTGTTGCCTCTGAGAAGTCCAGGCCTCCTTTGACATCGCCAGGGGCTGCTGGGCTTCCCCTCGCCTCAGTCCAGGGAACTGGACTCGCTTGCCGATGGGGGTTCCTCGGGGACCTTTGGTCTTGCGGCCGGAACTGGCCCCTTGGGGCCTCTTCTCGAACCTCAGGAGAGGCGAGAGTCCCGCTCTGGAGGTGCGAGGGAATGTAGGGATTGCGATGGCATTCAGGAAGGGGATTGGACCCCCCTTTCGAGAGGAGGGGCCGACGGCGACGGGGGGCCCCTCGCGAGCGGCCTCTGGAGACTCAGGGTTCCGCTCGCCTGTGGACACGGGTATCCCAGGGAACCTCTGGGGGCGCCTAGAGGGAGTCCAGCCTCCGTTGCAGCGCCAGAGAGAAGGCAGGACGGCTCTCGCGTCGCTGCAGATCCCAAGGGCCCCGTCTCGCAAGGAGGGGGGCCCGGGGGACGCCCTCGCGCGGTGTGGGCGGGAAGCCCCGCTTTCTTTGGCAGGTTGGCCCGGGGATCTCGGGGGACACCTGGAGTCGCCCGCAAGGAGTCAAAGCCCCGTTCGGAGCCGGAACAGGTGCCGGGGCATGCTCTCCATGCCCTGCAAGGGAAAAGCGCCTCCTCCTCCCTCTATGGGCGTGGCCTCACGGGGGTGTTCTCGACTTGCGGCGGTGCATTCTCGAGTTGCGGCGGGTACCCCGGCCCGTCTCCCCCGTTAGCCCAGCGGGGGGTCGCCATGCCTCCTTTCGAGCGGACAGGGGCCCCGAGCAGCCTCGGGATTCGCCAGGAGGCGCTGCAGCGCCCTGGGTCCGCGTCAGGCATGGAGCTAGGACCCTCGGGGGGTCCCGGAGAGGGGGGGAGGGGACAGGTATAACTGGCACCTGTGGGGTGGCCTCCAGGGAGTCGAGGGGACTCAGCCTTTCTCTCTCCGTCACAGCCAAGGGCAATCGGGCTTCCCTCTCGAATGCAGGGGCGAAGGTCGTGCTTTTCCGCGCGGCGCGCAGGGGGAAGCGGGGGTGGCCTCTCTGAATCGGGGGCGTGGCGCCTCGGGGAGCCTCTCTTGTTGCCTCTGAGAAGTCCAGGCCTCCTTTGACATCGCCAGGGGCTGCTGGGCTTCCCCTCGCCTCACGTCCAGGGAACTGGACTCGCTTGCCGATGGGGGTTCCTCGGGGACCTTTGGTCTTGCGGCCGGAACTGGCCCCTTGGGGCCTCTTCTCGAACCTCAGGAGAGGCGAGAGTCCCGCTCTGGAGGTGCGAGGGAATGTAGGGATTGCGATGGCATTCAGGAAGGGGATTGGACCCCCCTTTTCGAGAGGAGAGGAGGGGCGGACGGCGACGGGGGGGGGCCCCTCGCGAGCGGCCTCTGGAGACTCAGGGTTCCGCTCGCCTGTGGACACGGGTATCCCAGGGAACCTCTGGGGGCGCCTAGAGGGAGTCCAGCCTCCGTTGCAGCGCCAGAGAGAAGGCAGGACGGCTCTCGCGTCGCTGCAGATCCCAAGGGCCCCGTCTCGCAAGGAGGGGGGGCCCGGGGGGACGCCCTCGCCTTTTGTGTGGCGGGAAGCCCCGCTTTCTTGGCAGGTTGGCCCGGGGGATCTCGGGGGACACCTGGAGTCGCCCGCAAGGAGTCAAGCCCCGTTCGGAGCCGGAACAGGTGCCGGGGCATGCTCTCCATGCCCTGCAAGGGAAAAGCGCCTCCTTCCTCTATGGGCGTGGCCTCACGGGGGTGTTCTCGACTTGCGGCGGTGCATTCTCGAGTTGCGGCGGGTACCCCGGCCCGTCTCCCCCGTTAGCCCAGCGGGGTCGCCATGCCTCCTTTCGAGCGGACAGGGGCCCGAGCAGCCTCGGGATTCGCCAGGAGGCGCTGCAGCGCCCTGGGTCCGCGTCAGGCATGGAGCTAGGACCCTCGGGGGTCCCCGGAGGGGGGGAGGGGACAGGTATAACTGGCACCTGTGGGGTGGCCTCCAGGGAGTCGAGGGGACTCAGCCTTTCTCTCCGGTCACAGCCAAGGGCAATCGGGCTTCCCCTCGAATGCAGGGGCGAAGGTCGTGCTCTTCCGCGCGGCGCAGGGGGAAGCGGGGGGGCCTCTCTGAATCGGGGGGCGTGGCGCCTCGGGGAGCCTCTCTTGTTGCCTCTGAGAAGTCCAGGCCTCCCTTTGACATCGCCAGGGGCTGCTGGGCTTTCCCCTCGCCTCACGTCCAGGGAACTGGACTCGCTTGCCGATGGGGGTTCCTCGGGGACCTTTGGTCTTGCGGCCGGAACTGGCCCCTTGGGGGCCTCTTCTCGAACCTCAGGAGAGGCGAGAGTCCCGCTCTGGAGGTGCGAGGGAATGTAGGGATTGCGATGGCATTCAGGAAGGGGATTGGACCCCCCTTTCGAGAGGAGGGGCCGACGGCGACGGGGGGGGGCCCTCGCGAGCGGCCTCTGGAGACTCAGGGTTCCGCTCGCCTGTGGACACGGGTATCCCAGGGAACCTCTGGGGGCGCCTAGAGGGAGTCCCAGCCTCCGTTGCAGCGCCAGAGAGAAGGCAGGACGGCTCTCGCGTCGCTGCAGATCCCAAGGGCCCCGTCTCGCAAGGAGGGGGGCCCGGGGGACGCCCTCGCGGTGTGGCGGGAAGCCCCGCTTTCTTGGCAGGTTGGCCCCGGGATCTCGGGGGACACCTGGAGTCGCCCGCAAGGAGTCAAGCCCCGTTCGGAGCCGGAACAGGTGCCGGGGCATGCTCTCCATGCCCTGCAAGGGAAAAAGCGCCTCCTCCCCTATGGGCGTGGCCTCACGGGGGTGTTCTCGACTTGCGGCGTGGTGCATTCTCGAGTTGCCGGCGGGTACCCCGGCCCGTCTCCCCCGTTAGCCCAGCGGGGTCGCCATGCCTCCTTTCGAGCGGACAGGGGCCCGAGCAGCCTCGGGATTCGCCAGGAGGCGCTGCAGCGCGCCCTGGGTCCGCGTCAGGCATGGAGCTAGGACCCTCGGGGGTCCCCGGAGGGGGGGGAGGGGACAGGTATAACTGGCACCTGTGGGGTGGCCTCCAGGGAGTCGAGGGGACTCAGCCTTTCTCTCCTGGTCACAGCCAAGGGCAATCGGGCTTCCCCTCGAATGCAGGGGCGAAGGTCGTGCTTTTCCGCGCGGGCGCAGGGGGGAAGCGGGGGGGTGGCCTCTCTGAATCGGGTGGGGCGGCGCCTCGGGGAGCCTCTCTTGTTGCCTCTGAGAAGTCCCAGGCCCTCCTTTGACATCGCCAGGGGCTGCTGGGCTTCCCCTCGCCTCACGTCCAGGGAACTGGACTCGCTTGCCGATGGGGGATTCCTCGGGGACCTTTGGTCTTGCTGGCCGGAACTGGCCCCTTGGGGCCTCTTCTCGAACCTCAGGAGAGGCGAGAGTAGTCCCGCTCTGGAGGTGCGAGGGAATGTAGGGATTGCGATGGCATTCAGGAAGGGGATTGGACCCCCCCTTTCGAGAGGAGGGGCCGACGGCGACGGGGGGCCCCTCGCGAGCGGCCTCTGGAGACTCAGGGTTCCGCTCGCCTGTGGACACGGGGGTATCCCAGGGAACCTCTGGGGGCGCCTAGAGGGAGTCCAGCCTCCGTTGCAGCGCCAGAGAGAAGGCAGGACGGCTCTCGCGTCGCTGCAGATCCCAAGGGCCCCGTCTCGCAAGGGAGGGGGGGCCCGGGGGACCGCCGCCCTCGCGGTGTGGCGGGGAAGCCCCGCTTTCTTGGGCAGGTTGGCCCGGGGATCTCGGGGGACACCTGGAGTCGCCCGCAAGGAGTCAAGCCCCGTTCGGAGCCGGAACAGGTGCCGGGGCATGCAGCTCTCCATGCCCTGCAAGGAGAAAATAAGCGCCTCCTCCCTCTATGGGCGTGGCCTCACGGGGGTGTTCTCGACTTGCGGCGGTGCATTCTCGAGTTGCGGCGGGTACCCCGGCCCGTCTCCCCCGTTAGCCCAGCGGGGTCGCCATGCCACCTTTCGAGCGGACAGGGGCCCGAGCAGCCTCGGGATTCGCCAGGAGGCGCTGCAGCGCCCTGGGTCCGCGTCAGGGCATGGAGCTAGGGACCCTCGGGGGTCCCCGGAGGGGGGGGGGGGGGGTAGGGGACAGGTATATAACTGGCCACCTGTGGGGCTGGCCTCCAGGGAGTCGAGGGGACTCAGCCTTTCTCTCCGGTCACAGCCAAGGGCAATCGGCCTCCCCTCGAATGCAGGGGCGAAGGTCAGCTTTTCCGCGCGGCGCGGGGGAAGCGGGGGTGGCCTCTCTGAATCGGGGGCGTGGCGCCTCGGGGAGCCTCTCTTGTTGCCTCCTGAGAAGTCCAGGCCTCCTTTGACATCGCCAGGGGCTGCTGGGCTCCCCTCGCCTCACGTCCAGGAACTGGACTCGCTTGCCGATGGGGGTTCCTCGGGGACCTTTTGGTCTTGCGGCCGGAACTGGCCCCTTGGGGCCTCTTCTCGAACCTCAGGAGAGGCGAGAGTCCCGGGGAGGTGCGAGGGAATGTAGGGATTGCGATGGCATTCAGGAAGGGGATTGGACCCCCCTTTCGAGAGGAGGGGCCGACGGCGACGGGGGGCCCCTCGCGAGCGGCCTCGCAGGGTTCCGCTCGCCTGTGGAACGGGTATCCCAGGGAAACCTCTGGGGGCGCCTAGAGGGAGTCCAGCCTCCGTTGCAGCGCCAGAGAGAAGCAGGACGGCTCTCGCCCTCGCTGCAGATCCCAAGGGCCCCGTCTCGAAGGAGGGGGGCCCGGGGGACGCCCTCGCGGTGTGGGGGGAGCCCCGCTTTCTTGGCAGGTTGGGCCTCTCTGAATCGGGGGCGGAGTCGCCCGCAAGGAGTCAAGCCCCTTTCGGCCTCTGGAACAGGTGCCGGGGCATGCTCTCCATGCCCTGCAAGGGAAAAGCGCCAGGGGCTCTGCTGGGGCGTGGCCTCACGGGGGTGTTCTCGACTTGCGGAATTCTCGACTTCGGCTACCCACGCCGTCTCCCCCGTTAGCCCAGGGTTGCCTCCTCGAGGGACAGGGGCTTTGGTCGCTTGCGGCCGCGTCAGGCATGGAGCTAGGACCCTCGGGGGTCCCCGGGCCTGGCCCCTTGGGGCCTCTTCTCCGAACCTCAGCAGGAGCCAGGTCGTGCTCTCCTTTTGCGCGAACTGGCCCCTTGGGGCCTCGGTGGCCTCTCTGAGAAGAGAGTCCCGCTCTGGAGGTGCGCGAGGGAATGTAGGGATTGCGATGGCATTCAGGAAGGGGATTTGGACCCCCCTTTCGAGAGGCCGAGGAGGGGGCCGACGTCGGGGGGGGGCCCCCCTTCGCGAGCGGCGGACGGGGGGCCTC
>JAGTYA010000494.1:0-23705 GCA_024291935.2 Okapia johnstoni | reverse complement strand
AACCCAGCATGCCTTTGGGAAAACATTCCAAATTTCCTGAAGGGTGCTTCCACACATCTGTTTGATTTCTATGAGTTTTGTTCTCTGAAGAGAAAATTATTGAGGTAGAAAGAGTGCCCTCTTACAGAGTCTGTGTTTCTCCCAGTATGTTCTTCAGACCACCTGCTTCAAGGTCATTTGAGACATGAGTAAAACATGAAAAAACTAGGCTGTGTGCTCCAGTCTTCCTGTTTTTGTTCTTTGTCAATAGGAGCCTTTGCATTTTTAGTGGATACTTATGTGATTCTGCTGTACATTAAATTTGAGAATCACAGTCTTAACCCTGATGGTAATAAATAAAGGTACATTGTGTTGGAGAGATTTTGTGAGAATAGAATAGCTCACCAAATGGGCTCTTAATATTTTTAAGTATATCTGTATGAACCAGGAAAAGTATGACTTCTTTGTTTATTTCTGATTTAATACATATCTGGTGCTTCCTCCAAGTAATATGAACTTCTAGTACAGCAGAGTATGAATGACACAAAGTATCTATACAAAGACACAATTTTAACAAATACCCCCACTTCACACTGACATCCTACCAGTTTCATTTACTAAGCATATTGTGGAATTGTTATTTTAGAGACCTTAAAAACTCACCTACATAGCTGGTTGAATTCAAAGATTTGAATTCAGCTAGTCCAAGATGGAGACTTCAAACATGCCCTAAAGCAAATCCCAGTGAGTGATCTTCAAACAAACCTTATAAAAGGAGTAGTAAATGCTGTTCTATGATGAGTCTACAGTATGTCTATCTTGGTTTTGGTGTGTTGTTTTTTTTTTTTCATTTTTAAATTTAGTGGCAAATACCTTGTAATACTTTTTATCTGTATGGTGTATTTTCTCTTCTAATATCACTCCTATGGAATCCCAAATAACAAGGCAAAGAGCTGAGTGTGTGCTCACAGCAGCATGTATCACCAATTTAGAGTTATAAAGTGTTTCCCACAAGACACATAGGGTTATCATCATGGAAGCATTTATAAACCTGCTCAAACAATACAAAACCATGACTACAGTCAAAGTGAATCATTTTACAGGTAAATTGAAGCTGAATCTTGTGGTACACTAAAGATTCTATGTTGAAGTTGTATCCAATTATTTTTGCCTTTTTGGTATCTCGATTGCCTCAGTTTTAGTGTAGTTACTTGTGGAACTCATGGAAATGGCTTGTAGATAGGTTAAGTTCAATACTAGTAAGTTGAACTTTACTCACACTTTTTTAAATTCTTTTTGCCCATCACGGAAGGGTTTTATTACAGAAAAGACAGTAAAAAGTCAAGGAAAAGGGAAAAGAGGACTAAATTCCCAAAAGGGTTTCATTACTTGACAAAGGCCCAACTGACAGAAAAAACTTTGTGTCATTTAGATTGGACCCAACACTAGGGGATCCATAAGGTACAGGGTTTAAGGGGCCCTTTGGGTTTTCATAGGGGCAATTTTGGAGACCTGACAAAATGTAGCCCCTTATACACATATGTTTAGGGTTTTTTGGGTTTCATTTTCCACAGTATCCCAATACTGCTAAAGGAATTTAAACTCAGTTTTTTTTAGGTGAATTCTCATTGCCCCTATTTTTCCCCCCTTTTGTATTCAGTTTCTCTACTTTTGTTTTGGGTTTCCCCCTTTCCCTTTCCCCAAAAAAACCCCCTGCCAAAATGTACCCCTAGTTTTAAATTCCCTAATACTGTCTTCTGAGCTACGGGGTTTTTATGTTCATTGGCAAAAAGTTACGTTCGAGGGGACTACAAAGTGCCAGACTCAGGAATTATAAGGGAATAAGCAGCCCCCTTTCTTTTTCCCATGGGTTTTTCACTAAAAATTAAAATTAAATAAAAACCTTCAGAAAATTAAAAATTTCTAAGGGCTAGAATAAAAGGTGACAAATACAAAATAACTGTTTTTTTATTTTTTAAAATTTTTTGAAAAAAAGTAGATCTTAAATCTTTATTAAAAAATGTAACAGTGAGGTGATAGATATATTTTTATTTTGATTGGGGGAAATCTTTCATGATGAAATACAAAATATAAAATATCATATTTACATTCAAATATATCACAGTTGAATTTTTTCAATTATCCCCTAAATTAAAGCTGGAAAATGCTTTTGAACTGGGGTTTTGGGAAAGAAAAATCTTGGGGTTTTCCCCTTGGGGACGCAAGGAAACCAATCATCCATCCAAAGGGAGATCAGTCCTGGGTTCTTTGGGAAGGACTGATGTTGAACCTGAAACTAAAATTACTTTGGCCCCCTTTGATGTGAAGAGCGACCCCTTTTTTAAAAAAACGCTAAAGCTGGGAAGGATTGAGGGCGGGAAAGGGAAAAGGGGGGGAAAACAGAGGATAAATGGCTGGAGGGCATCCCCCACAAATGGAGAGGGGTTTTTGGGGTGGACTCCGAGAGTTGGTAAAGGGACAGGGGGGCCGGGGTGTTTTTGGGTTTCTTTGGGGCCCACAAAGAGTGGGGAAACGACGAGCGACTGAACTGAACTAAATCTGGAAAAAAGTGAAAAAATGAGACAAAAAATTTTAAGTTGAGGGTTTTTATTTAAAAAGGAAAAGGGAGCCTAGAAAGTCATAAAAAGGGGGCCTTATTTGGGCTAAGAAAGGGGAAAAAAGATGGGGTTTTTGGAGGTAAAGATAAACCCACCTGAGACCTGAAATTGCCCTTAGAGTTAAGTCAGGCATGGGGGGTACCTATTTTTAATAATCCAGCAAAAAGAACAGGGTATGGAAATGTGCACAATGAGGTCCACAGGGGTCTGAAAAGCAAATATTTGTGACAAAACATGGGAGAGTATCCTGGAAGGGGGGTTTTTTGTTACACGTGGGCAGTAAAGGGATCATCGGGCTTTTAAACTTACTGCAGTTTGTTCTTTAGGGGCGGGGAAGTCAAATAACAGGAGATTTGGAAAAGTCTTCCTTCAAACACATCATGCTAATTAACTTTTGGATTTAGGAAAGGGGATCGGGTTTAGGAGAGAGAGGGGCTTCCCAGGTGGTGCAGTGGTAAAGAAACCACCAGTAATGCAGGAGATGAAAGAGACGGGGGGTTAAAATCCCGGGAATCAAAAGACCCCTTGGGGGGGAGGGCATGGCAACCCCACTCCAGTATTTTTTGTCTGGAAAATTCCGGCAAGGACCCGGGGGGTGGGGGGGTACAATCCAGGGGGTCCCAAGTCAAAAAAAACTAAGGAAAAAAGATGCATCCCAAAAAAGGGAGAGATACTTCATTTTTTTTTTTTTAAGGAAATTGTCTTTTAAAAAAATTTTAAATTTAAATTTTTTTGTAATCAAAATTTTTCTTTTTAATTTAAAGGGAAATAATGAGAATTGTGCCCCAGCTTTCAAATTTTTTCCCAAAAGTGAAAAAGAAAGAAACCAAAAGGGTTAAATTTGATTTTACAAGAGAAAATTCCCCCCAAAAAAATTTTTCCTTTAAAAACTTAAACAAAAAAAACAAAAAGGCTATACTTTGTTTTTTTAAAGTGAGCCTTTTTCCTTAAAATTTTTTGATACTCATTTTTTTTTTTCCCCCCCGGCACTGTAAAGGGCAAGGGGGGGTTTAGGCGGGATTTCTAAAGTCGCTGCATTTTTTTGAGAGTTTTAGCTTTAAATTGTTTTTTAAAAGACTTTTTTTCCCCCAGGAAAAAACATCTTTTAAATGATTGGGGGTCAATGGGAAAAAACAGGATTTGGGGAAAAATTTTTTGTTTTTCCCGTTTCTAAAGTTACTTGGGCTTTAAAACAAAATTTGGAAAAAAAAAAAGGGAAAGATCTTCCGAAACTATCTTAGATTTTGGCTTTTTTGGGTCAGGTTTCTGTTGCTCTAATGCAAATGTAAAAAGCAATCCTTAATCCTATTGTGACAACTGAAAAACATTTTTTTAAAAGGTCAAGGGTTTGCTTTTTAAAAACTCGGGGAAAATTTTAATGTCTATCTGGGGTTTGTTTTTCCCTTTTGGCAAAGGGCCCTAAAATCTCAACAGGGCTAGGGGAATTTGCAATGGCTCTTAAAAATTTATGGCTTAAACCCTTTGCCCCTTCTGCCCCCCTGGTAAACGAAAGGGAAAAAGGCCAAGCGGGAAAGTCATTAAAAACAGAAAATGCTTTACTCTGCTTCCAATAAGGGGGACTCATTTTTCCCAAATATCATTCGACAAAGTATCAGCCCCACTTCCGAGTTTTTTGAAAAATTCCCGGGGGACTGTAACCTGCTCGTCCCCTCTGCCAGGGAAAATTTCTCCAGGCAAAAACCCTGGAGTAATAGCCAGGGCCCTTCTCCAGGGAAATCTTTCCAACCCTTTGGGACTAAACCCCTGGTCTCCTGCTTTAAACAAGTTTTTCTTTACCATCGGAGCCACCGGGGGAAGGGCCCTTTCCCTGGTGACTCAGATAGTTTTATGTGGGGGTGTGTGTGTGTGTGTGTTTTGTGGGCCCTTCCCCAGGTGTTGTTTTGTGGTGAAGAACCCCCCCGCCAGTGCAGGAGGAACATGAGAGGGCGGGTTTGCCCCTGGGTCGGGGTTTCCCGGGGAGGAAGCATGGGGAAACCCACTCCAGTATTTTTTTCCCTGAAAATTCCATGGATAAAGGACCCTAGCAAGCTAGTCCTTTGGGGCCCCAAAAAGAGTCAGTTTACAACTAAATTACTTATACCCGGTGTGTGTGTGAAATAAAAGAAAAAAATGTTGCTCTGGGTTTTTGTGGGGTGTGTGGTCTCCCAAACAAACTTGGTTTCAGACTTCTAGCCTCCAGAGCTGTGAGAAAATAATTTCTGTTTTTAAAAGGGAAAAACCCACGGGAGCTCTAAACACATGCTTCAATGTAAAAAAGCTTGTTTTGTTTTCCAAAAAATGGCAGTGGCACCATACTGTCCCCTTGGGGGTTGGGTGAAAAGGTTTTTTTTGTAAAGAAAAATATAAGCATAGAAAACGGGTGTATGGGGAAATTTTATTCATCACAGGTGAGGCTTTGCTGCCCACCCTCCTCACCATCATAAACCTCAATCAGTGGTATTTGCCTTCAAGTTTTTTCCTGTTTTGTTGTTATTGTTCAGTTGCTCAGTCATGCCCAACCTTTGTGACCCCAATGGACGGCAGCACACCACTTACTGTCCATCACCATCTCCCGGAGTTTGTTTAAAAATCATGTCCACTGATTTCAGGGGGATCCCATCCGGGCTCCCCCTCCTCTGTCCCCCCCCTTCTCTTTCCCACCTTAAAATTTTTTCCCCCAAGCATCGGGGTTCCTTTCAAATGAGTCAGTTTTTTCCAAACAGGGGGCCCCAAATATTGGATTTTCAGTTTTTGAAATCACCCTTTCCCGATGATATTTTCAGGTCTGTTTCCTTTGGGAAGGAAATTGTTTGGATCCCCTTTGCAGCCCAAGGACTTCAAAGTCTTCTCCAACACCACAGTTCAAAAGCATAAATTCTTAAAGGTGCTCAGTTTTTTTAAATGTCCAAATTTCTCACACCCCATACATATTTACTAAAAAAAACCATAGCTTTGATGCATTTTTTAATTTAAAAACCGGGTTTAAATTTTCCCTATAAATTGTTAAAACTGGGGGGTGCCCCCCTCAAATCAATCTATGCCCGGGCCCTCAATTTTCTTCTCTTGTTTGGCACAGGAGGGAAAGTGTGTTTTGAAGGGGTTGGGAATATAGTCAGAAATACCCCAAATGACTTTTAAGAAATTTTTCTTTAAACCCCCTTCAACTAAATTAGAGTTTATCCTAAAAATGTGCATTTACTTAAATTTAAATAATTTTACAATTAAAAATTACTATCTGGGTTTGCAAAAAACTTTTAAACCCCTCAAATGGGAGAGTTCATTTTCCTGGGAAAGTTATAACATAAGGCTTCCTTTTCCCATCCACTCCCCCTCCCCCCAATTATTTTTTTTAAAACCCTCCGGGTTATCAATACCTATTATGATAATGGATTTTTGAGGATTTCTGTTTTGATTTTTTATGACCAAGTTTAGCGGGAAATTTTCATATTTTTTGGCCCCTTCCTTTTTCTAAGCATCACCCACCTCAAAACCAATGATTCCAAGTTCAGGAGTGCTTGGATTTCCCCGGGGGACATATGACAACATTTTAAAGGCATTTTTTCATAGCAAAAAAAACAAATTGGTATCTAGAGTTTAGGGGTTTGGGGAATGGGGGAAAAGATTTCCAAAGTTAAGATGGCCCCACAAATCAAAAATTTTCCGGGCCCAAGATTTTTCAACGTGCAGGGGTTGAAAAACCCTACTCTAAAAATCCCCAAAAGAGGGATAAAGTTGTGTTGGGTCGTGTCAGCCACAGAGATTTCTACTTTTCACTAATAATTACCCTATAATTTTCATTATTTTTCCCCCTGTCCTCAAAAGCAAATTCATGTCTTAGGTTTTTAAATGTATCCCTTTTAAGGGTCCTTTGCACTGATTCCCGGAAAAAGTAGGGTTCAATATTTTTTGATAGATGGAAAACTACTGCTATGAAGAGACCTGTGGGCCCCTGTCATTGGGTTTCTCCCCAGATAGAAAAAAAATTTTCTCTTTTTTTTGGTTCAAATAGATCAGAAATGCATAGAAATTTTAGAGACAACAGGGTTTTCTTAAATTTTTGGGTCTACAAACACAGAGCTGAGGGTTTTTGGGGGAAAAATGATCCCTTTAAAAGGGTAGGGGTTTTAAAATTCCCCAGGAATCAGAGACCCCGGTTCTTCCCTTCCCATCTGTGTATAGGCACCTTTCCCCCTGGGGGCCCACCCCATTCCTCTGTTTTTTGCATTAATTGGGTTTCCTTTCCCCCAAAAACCCTTTAAAGGAATTGAGTGGTAATAATATTCTCACATCAATGGTAATTTGTTTTAATTGGGTTTGGGGGTCCCCCTGTCCCCCAAAAGGGGATTCTCGTCTCCAGGCAAAATTTTTATTTTAGACCCCAAATCCTCAAGGGACTCTGCAACTGCAGTTAAAGCTGTTTATCAAATTATATTTTAAAAAACCCTTTCCTGCTCCACAGTGAAAAACCCCTAATTTGGGCCCGTGTCTCTCTCATCCCTTTTTAAGTAAAGATTTTTTCCCCCCCACCCCGGAAATGATTGGGTGATCAAGGGGTTTTGAGTTTGGGTTTAATGAATCTACTGGTCAATCCCTAAATCAGTCCATCATTTTGGGATGATACTTATTTGGGGTCTACTTTTGTTTGGCTCACCCGTTTGCCAGTGTACATTCAGCATTCTTTTTTGGCGGGGGAAATCAAGTTCCATTTTGCTTAAAGGGAAAAAAGAAGGGGGAAAATTATTGGGTTTGGAAAAATTTTAAAGAACCAAAAAGTAATTGCTTATTTGGGGGCAAAAAGAATTTTTTTTGTGGGTATTTCTATCTCTCATTTCTCCTCCTCTTTCTGCTTTTCTGTTTTTGTTTTGCTGCGTTTTTCCAAAATCGCTGCATCCCTGTTTAACGTTGTCCACCCGGCTTTCCCCTTTTCCAAAGGGATTTTTTCAGGGAAAGAATTTCTGGAGTGGGTTTTTTATTTTCCCACTCCAGGGGATCTTCCCAACCCCGGGTTTTAAAAATTTCCCTCCTTAAAATCTCCCGCATTGGCAGGGGGGAGGGGGGTTTTTTACCATAAACCCATTATTTTATTTATAATTGGGAAACCCGGGGCTTAGACTATGTTGGGGGTGCTCCAAATTCCCTTTTCCCATCTTACAAAATAAAACTTTTTGCCTGGGGGCAGTGGGTCCCTGGTGAGGACTAATGTCCCCCTAACCTTTTTAGAACAGTTTTTTAAGAACTTACAGGTCACTCAACAACTGAGGCCCAAACACGTTTTGGGCCCCAAAAATGGGGTATTTCTCAGGGCCAACCACGAATCATCCTTCTGGAAAAAGGGGGGAGGAGAGATTGTCCCCCCCAAAATGCATGGAATTGGGGCAGGGGAAAGGGAAAAGGTAAATTTTAAACCCCCCGGAGAAAAGGGGAGAAAATCAATTTCTGAACAAGAGCCCCTAGGGGAAGCTAAAGGGTGTGAGATAGTTTTATCACAGCTTCAACATTTTTCACTCCTCTGTCTTTGCAAGGCCTAAAAAACATCCTTTATAAAACCCAGCAGTAAATTTGGTTTTAATGTATATATAAACCCCCAACTAAAGAAAATTTTTCATAATTTACTATGTAAGGTTTTCCAAAAACCCCGGGGTTTTTTTAGGATGATTTGCCAGATAGGGGTATGAAAGATTTTCTAGCCCCTAAAAAAACTTTATGCCGCTTTAAAAAATGTCTTCCCCAGCATGCTTGCTATCTTGCTTTTCTTTTAACCCAAAAAAAGGTTTAAAAATGAATGTGTAAGAGAATTCAAAGTGTAGGGGTTTTTGGGGTATATACCCTTTTTCGATCCCGGGGTATCTTTTTTAGAAATTTCTTGATTTTTTCCTTTGGGAGGGCTGATAACAGTTTAATCGAACAAACTCCCCTAGGGTCAGGGGAAAAGGGAAAAAACTGGTGTTTTTTGCAACGGAACCCAAACGAAAATTTTTGGGGCCCCAGTGTCTCCAAAACAGTGGAAAACTAATTGTTAAAAAAGGAAAAGGGCACTTTTTTGTTTTTGGCGGGTAGGTTTTATTAAAAACTAAAATTTGTTGGGCAGGGAATACCAAGATTATCCTACAAAAAAATGTGCAATCAACAAGGGGATTTAATAGATCTTTGTCAAAACGCCCCCAAACAGGGGGTCTTTGTTTTAAAAAAAAATAACAAATATTGTGGCCTTAAAGGGTTTTTGGTTAACCCGGGTTTTTCCCAAAAAACACTGGTGGAAAAAAAGGGAAATTCAAACTGAGAAACTGTAAGTCTTAGAATGTTATTTTGGGATTCTGGGTTTTAAATGTTTTTCCCGAATACAGATAGATGGATTTGGGTGGTTCCCGAGATGGGATAATTTTTAAAAATTTTAAAAATAATATAACTCGGCCCTGTATAATAACTCCCGGCCCCAGTAATGTAGGAATTTTCCCGGGTTTTTTTCCGCATTGCAAACCTCCAAAAACGCATGTAAAAGTTGTTCATACTCATAAATAGTGAATTTAATTGTAGTTTTAAACTTTTAAAATGAAAATCATTTATGGTCGGGTTAATATGTGATTTTAAAAATTAGGGGCATATACATATTTCTTAGAACCCTTTAAAACATTCTTAGCAAAAATAAAAATTCATTTAGTGTTTTCAAAATATATTTGATGGGGAACTATTTTTACTGGATGTTGAACTCAGTTTTAGAGGGGTAAATAGATCATTTCTGAATGTATTTAAATTTTGAAAATTGAACAGGAGCCCAAATTTACCAAGCCCCACTTCAAATTATCTTAAGTGAGGAAGAGAAGCTTATGTTTTGGGATGTCTAGAGGAGGAGAAATGACCCCCAGGGAAAGCGGAACCCGAGGTCCTAATGATGTAAAATTTGGGTTCCCGACTCTCTCCTTTTTCCCTTTTTTTTTTAATTTTTTGCTTTCCCCCTGGTTTGGGGTTTTGTTCCCGGACAGAATCCCCTATCTATAGCAAAGGGTGGTGAGGGAAGGCCCATACTTTTCACTGGCTTTAGGTTATTTATCCCAGAAAAAAATTTGGCTAAATCCTTCATCCCATAGGCCCCTTTTGATTGACCCTCCCCTTTTTGACATTTTCTCAAAACCCCCTGAACCAAAAACCCGTGGCCAAGGAAGGGAGGGAGGAAAAAACTTTGATAGATCTTTGGGAAACACATATCATCACTTTGGGGGAGGGAAGGTATAACTGGGACTAGAACCCATGGGGGCTCCTGTGGAATTTAAGAGTATTTCTGAGATGTTTAAACCCTTTCAATATGTAAAATAATAGCTAGTGGGTTTGCTGTATAAAAACAAGGAGCCCCAACCCCCCCCCAGTGTGCTGTGACAACCTGGGAAAGGGGAGAAACCCGGTGGAGGAGGGAGTTTCAAGAGGGAGGGGACATTTCATAACTTAGCCCGATTCACAAATGTTGTACCAAAAAAAAACAAAAAATTAAAAAATGTTTAAAACAATTTTCCTCCAATTAAAAATATTTTTTTTTAAAAAAAAAAAGAGGCAGATCCCCAAAATAAGGCACATAAAAGCAATAACCCACAGATATCCAGTGTCCACCAAAATTCCCCCTAACAAGCTTCCTGTGTAGAGTTTGAAAATTTATTTTGATGGTGAACTTTTGTAAACCCCCCTTATGAGCAAACTGAAAATTTTCAAGGCTGAAGTGGTTTGTCAAGGCATCCCTAAATTAATGACTAATCTATGGGGATAACTAAGGCTTGGTTTCCTACCCCGAGCCTATTCCCCTTGCAAAATATTTGGCCTCCGGGGTGCCCTATAAACCTGCTTCCCTTTTTTTCCCTTTTACTTGAAGGGATAACTATTCCCCTTTAGTATATTTATATCTTATTTTCAGAATTTAAAGTGACTGGCCAAATTGAAATTCCACATACAGAAAAAAACTGACCTTTTTATTTTTACTGAGTTGAAAATTCCATAACCCGGGGAACCCAAAAAAAAATGAACCAAACTTTTAAAAGCACTGGGGGCAAGGATTATGTTGGGAGGATTTCTTTTAACGTTTTTCTTAAGGTTTTGGGGGTTTTTTTTAGAAACAACCCCCTCTTCCTGAGATGATTTTTAAAACACTTTATTAAAAAAGGGTTTTTTGTTTATGAGCTGAAAAATCTTTGTTGATAAACCCAATGGGAAATCAAAATTTCAAGGAACGAGGGTCTTTGGGTGTGTTCATTTCCAGCCCCTCTTTAAAATCAAAGTTGTCCAGCCCGTATTTCCCAAAGGGAAAACTCTAGACTTTTTTTCTCAAAGCAAATGACCCTTTAGGGGGTTTGGGGAATGGAAAAAAAAAATAAGGGTGGGAAATCCATCAGGACATTGTACTTGGGCAAGGCACAATTTACCTCTGAATTTTCACTTTCTTCATCTGTAAAAATTTTGGGTTTTTTTTATAACTGATGGGAAATGGGAAGGGGGGAAAAATGGAAAAAATTTACAGTTTTTATTTTTTTTTGGCTTTCAAAACCACTGTGAACAGTGGCTAAAGCCCATGAAAAAAAAAAAGCACTTAATCCTTGGAAAGCTATACAAACCTTGGGAAAACTTTTAAAAAGAAGACATCACTTTGGTCCATATGGTTGAACTATGGGTTTTTCCCGTTGTATATATGGGGTTTGAAGTTGGACCTTTTAAAAAAGGGGTGGAGCGAAAATCAAGCTTTCAAACTGTGGTGTGGGGAAGACTTTTTTAAAGTGTCTTGAACAGAAAAGGGAAAAAAAACTATCAGGGCCTAAAGGAAATCAACCCCGAATAATTTACTGAAAAGGGGGATTCTGAAGCGAAAACTCCCAAAACTTTGGCCACCTGATATGAAGAGCGGATTCATTTTGGGAAAAAACATGGATGATGAGAAAGACTTTAATAGAGGGGGGAAAGGGGGGAATAGAGGACAAGAGGTTAGGAAACCTGACTTTTAGTGGGCATGAAAAACCCAAACAAATTTTGGGGGATAGTGAAGGACAGGGAAACCGGGGTGCTTCAGCCATGGGGTCGCAAAGAATGGGGACCCCAACTTTGGGAAATGAACAACATCAGCAAGTTACTATTATCAGGCAAAGGTAATTTAAAGATGGAAATAATCCCCAGGTTATCTTTTCTTCAGACCAAACTGAAGATGTTTATAATTTCTGTTACTTTCCACACAAATAGATTACAAGTAACATAAATGATATAAGCAGTAAAACCAAAAGGGCCAAAATGATTGTTCATATAAGGATGGTGAAGGAAAAGGGGAATTAGTCATAAAATTGGTCCTCCTTGCACTAATAAGAAAATATATTAGTAGCAAAATACTAACATGGAAAAAAGAGTAAAAATTAGGTAATGTACACATTTTCTCTTCTGTTAATGTGCTTTCAGGAAATATGCAAAAAGCATTCTGAAGTTAAAACACACTGATCCTTTGCAGTCACCCTGACATAGAAACAATATGATTAAGGACATGGTCCAAAATTTTTTTTATTATTCCACATGTCACAGGAAACTGAAATGATTTTAACTATTGTCATTCTTTGTTCTATTATTATTTTTAAAACCACAGATTTACACAGAAACTACCAACAGTCTTGAGTAGTAAAGAAATTTGGGGTAGATTTTAAAATTAGGTCTATCATTATGACATGAGATACACTATGTTTTTATTAACTGAGGGGATAATTGCTGGTTTGAATTTACTTCTCTGTAAATGCAGACAAGTTTGTCTAATGTGTCTGATTTTTCTTAAACTGTTATAAAATGGTATCAGTTATGCACTGTTATTACTCATAGAAAAAATAACAATTTCTAAATGATATTATTCAGGACCTTCCACTTGCAATAGAAAATTGACTTAAACTACTTAAGCAGGAAAATGATTTATTGGGCTCAAAATACATGAAAATAAATGATACATGGTTTCAGGCATAGCTGGATCTGGTTGCTCAATGTCAGTATGAATTATGCTCCTTTCTGACCTTACAATCCTCTCATTGGTCTTGTTATCAAGTGAGGTTTTCCTGTGTGAACACAAGAGACTATCATCAGCTCCTGATTTACATTCTTATCATCCTAATTACCTTAAACCCAAGAGAACTTGTTTTTTCAGTTCATTCCAGCCAAAGTGCTGGTTTTTGTATCTCATTGAGCCAAGTTGGGCCACTGCCTGAACCTGAGCCAATTACTGTAGTTTGTAAAGTGAATTACGCTGATTGTCCCAGACTCAAGTCACATGACTTCCAACAGTATCTGGGTCAGTCATACAACAAATCTATTGACAAAGAGTGGAGATACTTTCCCCCTCAAAGTGATGGAAATATGCTTTTCTAAGAAGGAAGGCTACTTTAACATCAATAAAGTTCAGATGTTGAAATGAATGTAGCATGTGGCAAACTAAAAGATTAATACCAAGCTGCCTGGTGGAGGATTACATTGAATATTACCAAACTGTATTGATTGATGGATTTTTAGAAAACAGCCATTTGTCAACCACAAATTGCCAAAAATTAAGAGACTTCCCTCTATTGACTAATACAGAGTAAATTCTTGGGTAACCAGGATCCCTAAATTTACTATTGTCTGAAAATTCCCTATTTTTTTGAGCAAAGCTTCCGAGATCTAATACATTATGCTTTCTCTGTTTTTTCCCAAAAATTAAATTATATTAAAATGTCACAGCTAATTAAAACTGGTTACTGTTTCTATAGGCCATCAAAAAAATTCATAAAAGGAAAGATACCACATGTTAAAGGTTACCTGTGCAGTGTAATATCATGTTTTACTGGGATTAACTTTTTCTCCTATTCCCTTGGTGAAGTGACAAGCTTCACAGAATAGACAGTGATTATCACTATGTCAGGTCAGTTTTCGGGGCTACACCTCAAAACTTACTGAGTCAAAAATTTTGGGAGTGGGTCTCAATAGTCGTTTAATTTAAGCCCTCCAACTGATTGTAAAGTTTAAGAACCACCAACTGCTCAAAGTCAAGTGTTTGTTGTCAACAATTTTATATCAATAAAGATTCCATAAAAATTTTTTTTTTGATAGTATTAGCAGCAGTAGCAGTTGTAATAATTAATTACTAATCTCTTTACTATAAGTCAGACATTGTGCATATCTCATCTATGATCACACCTGTAATATTAGGTGCTCTTATTATTTCCCATTTACAGAAGAGGAAATTGAGGGGGGAAATGAAGTGCTTATAAGGTCACACAGCTACTAAATACTTTAACCTTTTCTCATCCAAATCCTATTATGATTTTGTTGCTTAGAAAGCTACTCTCCTCAGGCAGCAACAGAGCAAGAGTAAAAAATAGACTCAAAACTTTTAGAGATACAAAGCAGAAATAGTGAAAGACCTTTCTATTCACATGAATATAAAACCTTGCCCCATTTTATTTTTAGTTGAATGGGAAAATAGAAGGTAGAGTTATTTTTAAATAGTGCTTTTTCCATGGTAAAATGCAATATCCCTCCATAACTGTGTAGAATATCAGGGATTGGGAGCTATCCTTTCCATTTGTGTGTGACCGTGAAACTAGTACCACAGGCCATTTTATTTCAGCAGCAAGCAGCAACAGCAGTGCCCACCACACATTTATTGTATTAAAGGTCACTATTTGATTGGATCAAAGGGCTAACCAAGTTCCCATTCCTTTGGCAAGGTGTTATGACAAGCAGAATTGTGTGCAGTGTACCCCAGTGTGGCTTTTCTCTTGGCTCTGAGTCCCCTTTAGGTGCATAGTTTCGGAGAACCCTTTCTGCCAGATTAGCGTCTTGCTAAATTTGAAAGAAAAACCCAAATCCTCTCTTCATCGCTGCACCTTTTGTCATCAATCAGAGAATCTATTCAGACAACTTGGATTCTTTCATTCAGGGAATGCAAGCTCTTGAGTGATCTGAACCCCCCCAAATACTTCATCCTTTTTTTTGAGAAAAAAATGCAGCGTTATTTGCCCCAAAGAATATCTTCACCTCCATCTTTTCAGTGTCCCAAGAAGCTCATCTTCCCCAGCTTCACTCCCTGGTGTTGCATGCCTTAAAAGTGGGAACCCCCCTCTTGAGTGTAGCAGGTTTTAATAATCAGGTAAACCCTTTAGAAGAGGCTCTAAAAGGTCATTAGGCCACCCGATGAAAAGAGCCAACCCACTGGAAAAGAAACCCCCATTGCTGCAAAAGATTGAAGGCAAAAGCAGAGGAGGGCGGCAGAGTATGAGATGTTTAGATTACATCACTGACTTAGTTTGGGCATGAGTTTGAGCAAACTCCGAGAGATAGAAAAGGACAGAGAAGCCCGGCGTGCTGCGGTCCATGGGTCACAAAGAGTTTGGATGACAGCGACTGAACAACAACTTCACTAATGGTCAGAGACAGAAAAATCTGAGAAATTCAAAGATGCAGAGACATGCATCCTGCTACTTTACTTTTATTTAAAAAAAAAGTTCCATTTAATGAATAGGGGCCACATGGAAAAGAAACCTGAGCATGACCTTTTGGGGGCTGAGGTCCCCACCAACAGCTAGCCAAAGGAAAAAGACATTGGAAACCTCAGTTTACAGGGTGCAAGAAGGTGAATTCTGTCAGTAAGCTGAGGAGCTTAGAAGCACATCTTTGTCTGGTCAAACTTCCAGATGAAGACATGGCGAGCCAATACCTTGATATCACCTCTGTGAGACCTGGGGCAGCGTATCCAGCAGAAACCTGCCAGATTGCTGACACACATGAACTGTGAGGTGATAAATGTGTGCTGTTTTAAACTGCTAAATTTGAGGTAATTTGTTATGCAGCAATAGAAAACTAATACAAACCCTAAAAATTTCTTAATCCTCTGTCCGGAATACTATATTATGTAGCGGTAATTTCTAAGATTCTTATACCAAAACGAGATAATGTGGTTTTGTAAACAAATGGAATGCAACACAGAAATGTTGTGATTCTCATGGACAATTAAGTTAATAGGGTAGCATATTATATTATCCATTGTCCCTTCTTGCTTCTTTTAACCAGTTTTAGTCTCCATTTCCCAATGCAGTATTATGTTATGTGTCCCGTTCTCGGCAGTTTGCAATTTTCTGGCTTCCAATTTGTTTACACAGTGATTCAAAATTGCAGTAGCATGTTTTGAAATTTTTTTTAACTGTTGAAACACTATCATTCTATTAACAAGTGCTGCAATAAACCCTAAGACCTTTTTCCCTTGATATTGCTCATGTCTGCTGTGTTAGAGAACTTATATTTTTTGTTTATAATACAGAACATCCATGATAATAGGGACAAAAGCCAAAACAATTTACATATAATTTTAATGTCTCAGATTGAAATTCAAAAATACGTTGTCCAAATTAAGGTATGTGAAACTTATACAGGCTAAAAAATTTCAGGCCTAACTTTTTAAGCTCATTAATATCATTTTTTTTAAATTTTTTTTTGAAACATGGTTAAACATATGAAAGCCACCATATCTATACAAAACTTTTTTCTTTTCCTTTTTGCTGCCCTGTAAATTTTTAATGAGCTTGTGTTTGAGAGAAAAAAGAAAGGGAGAAATAATTGAAAATATCCTCCTATTACAAACCAAGCCTGATTTCTGAAGATTTTTTTCTATTATTTAGGCTCTTCCATTGTTTTACCTTAGAAGTGTGATTCATTTATCAGAACCTGAGGAAACTGAACCTGATTTAAACAATTTCACCACAAACATCTCAACTCAAATCAGGAAAACTGAACTTTGGGCACAAGACCTATTCCATTCAGGTCCCTTTTCCTAAAAAGAAAGTCTGCCTAAGTAAATGTCAATTCATGAGACCATTTTAGAGTCTAAATTTATCACCATGATCATCAATGTTAATTCACATTAATTTTGCACTTCTGTGATCAGAGCTTTGCTAGGTGCCATCCATTAATGAAATTTCTTTGGGTTTCTAACTTGGGATTTTCCCCCCCCAGGGTTTTTTTATGCCATATGAAATTACCTGAGTAACAGAGCTGAACCATGTGAAAGTTTCCAATTTGCCACCTCTATCCACAAGTGACTTGGCATAATGCAAGCCCAATTATGGAAGCCAATTTTTATGTCCACCACACACTGTCTCTTTTGCAGGCCTGACTATAAAGACTTAAAAGTTCTCTTTCCCACACTTATACCCTTCTTTGCCAACTCTTTTGGGACCCACCCTCTGTCACGCTTTTTAATGCAGCAGCTGCGTTTGCACTATTTTTTTTATAGTATTTACTACTTTCCAATATGTTTAAATAGGTATTGGTCAGCTAATGTGCAAAATAAATCCCCCCTAACAGAAAACAACAAAAAGTATTTATTGTCTTATCATTACCGGGGGCAAAAATTCGGGGACTGGCTTAGCTGGTGGTTCCAGCTCAGGGGTTAATGAGGTGGCATCAAGTAGAGCCTGGGGACTGCATTTTCTAAGAGCTGATTGGGGGCGGGAGAATCCAACTCTAAATTAACTTCTCACCGGGCTGGCAAGTAGATTTGGACAAAAAACCCTTATTTCCTTACCACCAACCCCCCAGGAGGGGCAAAATTCTTCTCAATGTAGCAGTTAGCTTCCAAAAAGCATGTCATCCGGGGAGAGAAAAGTGTCATAGATCTGATTTTGTAACCTAGCCTGGAAATATACCCCCCTTTTCTAAAAATATCTTATGGTTTGAGGTTACATACCCATGCAGAAAAGAATCACGGGGCAAGAATACCGGGTGGCAAAATTACGGGGCCACTTGAAAAACTGACTACCAGATGTAAAAAACAAAAATTTTTACTTACAGAATATATCTTGGGTATGCTCTTCTCAACTGTTAGAAAAATTTCCTGTCTCAAGGATGTACCTAAGAGAGTAGATTCTGAACATACCAATTTTAGTGCCTTCACTCTATGATATTAATCCCAAAAACTAGACTTTTAAAAATAATTACTGAACTACAACGTCTGTCTCCTTTTCTAGGCACCAAGATGCTTCATGATTGGGGGTAGAAGCACCACCCCACAGAGTTATAATTGGGGACAAAGACTTTAAATGAATAAATGGGGGTAATGCGAGCATCTAATGAAAAACAAATTAGTGCTAAAGTAGAAAATAACTGAAAGTGGGGTTACCTAAGATAGGGACCCCCAAAAAAATTTTAATTTCTAGACTTCAAGCAGATTGTAAAAACTGATAGGAAAATGGGCAGCTCGGGGGAGTAATAAATCAGAGGGAAAACACGGCATGTCCTTATGGGAAAAAGTTTGGGCCCGTTGAAAGCGGGGAAAAAAAAAAAAAACAGCATGACTAAAACCAGTAAAGGGGAAGGGGAGGGTTTTGGGGGGAGGGGACGAATAGAGGGGAGGGGGATGGAGGTGAAAATGAAGAAAAACCAAATGTGGAGACCCACTTCCACTGGCTGTGGCAGGAGGCTTCATTCCTGGTCACAGGGCCTCTCCCGGGGTGCGCGGTCACTTCTAAGGCGATAGGATCCTTGAGTTTTAGTAGAGAAAAAAAGGATCTGTTCAATTTTTTTGGGGTGCATCACCCTTTCCCACAATAGAAAATAGATGGCGTTTCAGCGCTTTTTTTTTCCTCTTTTTGTCCTCTTAAGGGCCAGGTGTCTTTAGCTTTAGGCCTTGCAATGTGCACCCACTCTTTCCCCCCCCCCACTAGTAAATTTTTTAAAACCAAAGCCTTTTTGAAAAGCGATCATGAATGAGCCTAGCCAAAGTGAAAGTTGAGCAAGATGGGGAGTTGGGCAAGGAGATAGTTGCTATGGAAATTTTCATCCTTATCTGTAACATCTTTGTTTGGGTTTCTATATGTGTACACTAGCCCTGGGGTTGCTCAACACTGAAAGTAATGAATTAAAAAAAACCCCTCCAAGCCACAGGGTCTTATTTTTCCCAATCTCGGGATTTAACTCTCCCTCAGTAACTTTCCTCAGGGTGCAGCTTTTCCTAATTGTAAATGGGGGTTCTTATAAAAATATTTTAGGCAGAGGAAAAGTATGACCAAACCTAGTAATGTTACCATTTTACTCTACCTTCAGCAAAAATTTGGGTACTCAATTTTTTGGGGTGATAAAATTAATCATTTTTATACTCCCATTGCCAGTAGACAAGAAACCAACTCCAGTAATACACGTAGAAATAAATTTATTGGAGAGGCCAAACTTGGAAACTGAAAAAATTTGGGATATAGAACTTTGGGGGGGGGTATAAAACGAAAACCCTAAAATCTTTCCTGCCCATAATTGATGAGAAACTTTTTTAAGTGTCTTCAATTGTCAATTCTGGAATGAATGATTCTCCCTTTCATTTTTGTTGTTTATTTTCCTTTTTTGTAATTCTGATTCATATTAAAATCTTAAAGAGAGTTTTTTTAACTTGCATAAGTTTCATTTTCATTCTCATTTGTTCCGATCTTTGCAACACAATAAACTGCAGCACACCGGGCCTCCCCGCCATCACCAATCCCGGCCCAAAACGCAAACCCATTCCATTAATCGGTATGCCATCCAAACCCACCCCATCCCTTTCCCCCCTTCTCTTGCCCTAAAATTTTTGCCCCACGGGGCCCTCTTCAAATAAATTTCACTTCACATCAGGGGGCAAAGTATTGGAGTTTCGCTTCAATATCCCTTCCAATAACACCCAACTTTTTTTTCCCTTTTAAATGGATCCCTTGCAGTCCAAGGGCCCTCCAAGACCCTCCCAACACCACATTTCAAAAGCATCGATTCTTCCACAGCTTTCTTCACAGCCCAACTCTAAACATCCATACATCCAAGGGAAAAACCATACCTTGACCAAGGACTTTTTTTGGCAAAGGTCCCATCACTTCATGGGAAAATAAGGGGGAAACAGGGGAACAGTGTCAACTTTGTTTTTTGGGGGCCCCAAATCACGGATGGGGATTGCAGCCATGAATTTAAAAAACGCTTACTCCCCGGAAAGGAAGGTTTTGGCCCAAACCTAGTTAAATTTAAAACAGAGACATTTACTTTGCCAACAAAAGTCCCTCTAGTCAAGGCAGGTTTTTCCAGTGGTCCTATTTTTGGGGGAAATGGACGTGAAAAAAGCGATGCCCCAGAATTTATGCTTTTGACTGTGGGTTGGGGAAACTCTTTTTAGGCCCTTGGACTGCAAGGAGATCCAATCAACCATCCAAAGGGGAAACATTTTTGGGTGTTCATTGGAAGGACTGATTTGAAGCTTTAAAAATCCAAAACTTTTTGGGCCACCCCAGTGAAGAATTGATCATTTGGGAAAAACCCAGTGGGTGGTTTTGGGGGGAGGGGAAAGGGGTACAAGGATGGATGGGGGGATGCATCATGACTCATGGGGCATGGGGTTTGGGGAACCGGGGGTTGGTGAGACAGAGACCCCGGCGTGCTGCAATTCATGGGGGCCAAAAAACGGGCACGACTACGATTGAACCCAACAAAATCTCGCTTTTTAAGGTGCTATCTAGGTTGGGCAAACTTTTCCCTTCCCAAAGTTCTTTTAATCTCATCTCAATCACCCTCGCATGATTTTGGAGCCCAAAAAAATAAAGTCCCACGTTGGGACGTAATATTTCAGAAGAAAAAACAGGGGGCGTTACCAGAATATACCTTTTTCCCTTTCTCTCAAATCCCAAAGTTTACAATAGGGTATTTTATTATGAAAGAATTAAATCTTTGGGAAAAAGTCCTAAGGGTGTGGGTTCTACCAATAAACAAAAAGACATTTTAGCTTACATACTCAAGTTAAATTTTACATAAACTACAGAAACAATCCATGCTTTCTAAGTAGAAACCTCCAATTTAGGAATTAACCCCCAAAATGTGAAACAAGGGTGGCCCCGAAAAAAAATTTTACCATTTGGGGCCCCTTAAATTTTTACTTTAAAACCAGAAGAGCCTTTCACATTCTTCCAATGTTAACAAAGCAACTTTATTTTTAAAAATACTTACTTTTGCCTATTTTACCTAATGGGTATTGTTGTTGTTGTTTATCTTAAGTCTGTCTGACTCTTTACTCCATGAACTTTTTTGCACTCCAATTTTCCTTGTCCTTCACCACTCCTGGATTTTCAAGTTCATGTCATTTGGGCAGTGAGCCCGAGGGATTTATTAAAAAATAAAACACAATTATCTAAAAATGACTTGCTTCAAGTAATATTTTTATTCGTTCTCATCTGTATATATATATATATATAGTGGTGTTGTTGTGTGTGTATTGTGTGTATATTAAAAATTTATAATGGGGTTAACCATTGAGTTGTATTTAAAAAATTTTCAATTTATTCTGACATCCATTAAATGCATAGGGGTTGATTTTTGGGTTAGTTTGAAATGGATTAGTTTCCCTTAGAAAAAGGATAGCTACATTGGGCTTTCTTTGACATACTTTGGGCAACTCGCATTCCCACAACATCATACTGGGTTGTTGTCTGCCCCTTTTCATTCCTTTCAATTACTTTTTAAAAAATACAGTAAATTTCCTTAACCTACTGGGCATTGTTGGGATATAATAAATTATAAATTCAATCAGAATTAAATCTTCTATAGAAGCGTTGCTTTTGGGATAGGTAACACAATTTGGGTAGTCTCCAAAATTTTCCAATTTAAAAATTTCCCTTTAAATCTTGAAATCTTCCCTTGTAAAAAAAATTGGGCATCATAAAATTCTATCTTCTAACCACAATCTCCACAGGGGTTAAGAACGTGCTTTTCAAACACTCAGGGGTTTAAAAGACCCAAATTCAAAACCTGAAACCCTTTTTTTGATATGTGACTTTGGGGAACTTTTTTTATTTCTTTTGGGCCTCGTTTCCTTCTTTTTAAATAAATATAAAAAAATAAATGAGTTTAAATAATTTATAAAAAGTTTAAATTCCTGGTTTTCACACAGTAAAAACAAAATGTTTTTAACTTTTCCTCCACTTCACTTTGCCCTTTCAAGGCTTTTAAAAAAATGTTCCCTCCCTTTATACAAAAATTTTGGTTTTTATTGACTCAAAGAAATCCATTTCCCCCCTTTTAAATAATGAATACCAGAGTTTTCTTCGATGGTGAAAGGGAAAAAAACCCCCGGGCAAGGGGGACTTTCAAAAATCTTAATCAATGTCATAAAAAAGGAAAAAAGTTAAAGTTTTGCTTGAGGTGAATATATGTTCGATCTTGGGGAAAAAAGGACACTCAATTTTTTGCTTATTTAATCATATCAATATAAAGCTCCATAAAACTACTTTTAAAATTTATATGCATCTTTTCCCCCCCCGGGGCCAAGGGGTTTTTTTTGGATTACATTGTTTTAACTAAATAAACCATAAGATAAGCTTAAGAGAATAAAATAAAAACAAAACAACAACAATAATAAAAATATACCCGTGGGGCCCAGAGTACTTTCCACGCATTTTCTCACTTTCTTTTAACTAGGGAACATGGGTCCAAAAGACATAAAACATCAAAAACATAGAAATTGAGGGTCAGACAGTCTGAGTTGAAATTCAGGCTGTGTGGGATTTAGCCATTTTCTTCATGTTTTAAAGGGGCCACTCCTGAGCCCCAAGAAGCGGCTCTTTCAAACCAGAAAAAAAATTGTCTGAGGAGACACGTGCTACAAACAAAGACTTTATTGGGAAAAGAGCACCCAGCGGGGGGGGCAGAGGTAAGGGAACCCGAGAACGCTCCCCGTCTTGCACTCTTGGTTTTTTTGTGGGGTTATTTTTGGTTGTCTTTGACCAATCATTTGGTCAGATCCTTTCCCGGGGCTCACACATTGCCAGCCCAAGATGAATGTACGAGAGGGTTCTGGATGGATGGACACACCATCCCTTTTACCTTCTTGAACCTTCCAGTTTGGGGGTGGCTTTTATTCCATTTCTTTACCAGACCTCTGTTTTAAAACAATTCAGCAAAGGTTACTAAGAGCCCAGAGGGGGGACGGTTTTTATCAGTTGCTTCCCCCAACATTTACATCTACTTTTACCCCTGGAAAAAAGAATTTGTAATTCCGAAAAATGGGGGGTTGGAGAAAAAAAGTAGGATTTTTTAATGGAATTTTTTAGATAAAACACCAAAAGCATGATCCATGAAAAAAAACCGAAAACCGGGCTTTACTAAAATAAAGCATCGCTCTGTGAAAACTTTCTAAGAGAATGGAAAGACAGACTGCAGACTTAGAGAAAATTGTCCAAACATATACCAATAAACCCCATTAGAATGGCTGAAATCCTAAAAAAGACAACAGCAACTGCTGCCAAGTATGTGAAGCAACAGGGAAATTTTCTATTTCTGCTGCTGGGAAAAGGGAAAATGGCCCCCGCCCTTTGAAAAATTTTGGCAGTTTGTTACAAAGCTAAACATTGTCTTACCATATGACCCCGCAATCATTCCCTAGGAATTGCAAAACGATTTGAAAGTTTTTGTCCACATAAAATGTGCACATAAATATTTATAGCAGCTTTTTCATAAACACTTTAAACTGGGAAAAACCTTTAAAAAGGGGAATTATAAACAAATGTGTTTTGTCGAAAACAAAACCATAGCCATAAAGAGAAATGAGCTATCAAATCACAAAAAAACGAGAAAAGAAATGCTATTGCCCAGAAAAAAAGTTACAGGCGATTCCAAATAAGCATTTTTAAAAAAGTAAAAACTTTAGAATCTTTTGGGGACAGAAAAAAGTTCATTGGTTGCCCGAGATAGAGAAGTTTCCGGGGTTGACTAGGTAAAGCACGGGGGGTTTTTAAATGTGGTGAAACTATTTTGTATGATCTCTAGTTGTGGTACAGGCACTGGCATTTTTCAAAACTCATTGAAACTTACAAAAGAAAGAGAAACTTAATGTTTTCAAATATACAAAGTCACTTGGAAAGGGCTGGGTAATTCCAAATGAATGAGAAGGATTCTGAAAACATTTATAATAAAACATATAAAATAGCCTCATTGAAAGGAGTGGGGGAAAAAAAAAACATGATAATAATTTTGGGGAAAAAGTAAAGTTTAAAAAAAAAAAGGTAAAAGGAACTGTATATAAAACTGTAATCTAGCTGCTAATGATGTATCCACAAGAATTAAATATGTATAAAAACATGTACA
>JAGTYA010000493.1:0-23746 GCA_024291935.2 Okapia johnstoni | reverse complement strand
ATAAAAGATAGCCCAAGGGAGTTTATTGAAGCTTCCCTGGTGGAAGAAGTGTTTGTCTGTTAAGAAGCCGCAGCAATGGGTCTGCTTCCAGGGCCTCAGTTTCCCAGTCAGAAAACAGCCTTAGTAATTTCCAGAGCTCTCTGCTACAGAGCACACCACTTTCCAGCCCCTTGTGATTTTCAGCCAAAGGCAGCAGGATCTTCCTTAGAGTCCATAGGGGAGTGCTCTCTTCCCTTAGAGTCATAAAAAGTAGCCCAAGGGAGTGCTTATTCCAGTCTTCCCTGGCCTAGTATCAAGAGCTGTTTGCTACTGTTATGACAGGGGCAACTCATAGGGGGTGCCTTGACTCACCAGGCCTCAGTTTCCTGGTCAGACCAGGCCCTAGTATCCAGAGCTCTCTTGCTAGCCCAAGGGAGTGCTTACTCAGGCTCCCCTGTGTGCAAGAGGGTGTTTGTCTGTTAAGAAGCCACAACAATGGGTCTGCTCCCAGGGATTCAGTTTCCCAGTCAGAACATACCTAGTCTCCAGAGCTCACTGTTACAGAGCACACATGGGGCAATAGCTCTGAGGAGTGTTCCTTGAGATCACTGGCTTGGGGGAAGCCCTACCCGGGTGGTAGCGCCTAGGCACTGTGGCCTCTTCCACTGACTTTCCAGGTAGTACTTTCCAGCACCTTGTGATTTTCAGCCAAATGCAGCCTGGCAGTGTCTCTTCCTTAAAGTCATAAAAAGGTAGCCCAAAGGGAGTGTTTATTTCAAGCTTCCCTGGTGCAACAGGTGTTTGTCTCTTAAGAAGCCACAAGAATGGGTCTGATCCCAGGGCCTCAGTTTCCCAGTCAGAACAGACCTAGTCTCCAGAACTCTCTGCTACAGAGCACACACGGGGCAATAGCTCTGAGGAGTGTTCCTTGAGGTTCCCTGGCTTGGGGAAGCCCTACCCCTGCGGTGGCACCTAGGCACTGTGATATCTTCCACTGACTTTCCAGGTAGCACTTTCCAGCCCCTTGTGATTTTCAGCCAAAGGCAGCCTGGCAGGGTTTCTTCCTTAGAGTCATAAAAGGTAACCCAAGGGAGTGCTTATTCAAGCTTCCCTGGTGCAAGAGGTGTTTGTCTGTTAAGAAGGCACAACAATGGGTCTGCTCCCAGGGTCTCAGTTTCCCAGTCAGAACAGACCTAGAAGTCTCCAGAGCTCTCTGCTATGGAGCACACATGGGGCAATAGCTCTGAGGAGTGTTTTTTGAGATTCCCTGGCTTGGGGAATCCCTATCCAGGCGGTGGGGCCTAGGCACTGTGGCCTCTTTCACTGACTTTCCAGGTATCACTTCCCAGCCCCCTTGTGATTTTCAGCCAAAAGATGCAGCCTTGCAGGGTCTCTTTACTTAGAGTCAAAAAAGGTAGCCCAAGGGAGTGCTTATTCAGTCTTCCCTGGTGCAAGAGGTGTTTGGCTGTGAAGACGCCAGAACAATGGCTCTGCTCCCAGGGCCTCAGTTTCCCAGTCAGAACAGACCTAGTCTCCAGAGCTCTCTGCTACAGAGCAGACATGGGGGCAATAGCTCTGAGGAGGGTTCCTTGAGGTTCCCTGGCTTGGGGGAAGCCCTTACCTGGGCTTTGGGCCCTAGGCACTGTGGCCTCTTCCACTGACTTTCCAGGTAGTACTTTCCAGCCCCTTGTGAATTTCAGCCAGATGCAGCCTTGCAGGATCTCTTCCTTGGAGTCAAAAAAGGTAGGCCAAAGGACTGCTTATTCAATCTTCCCTGGTGCAAGAGGTGTTTGGCTGTGAAGACGCCAGAACAATGGCTCTGCTCCCAGGGCCTCAGTTTCCCAGTCAGAACAGACCTAGTCTCCAGAGCTCTCTGCTACAGAGCACACATGGGGCAATAGCTCTGAGCTGAGGAGGGTGCCTTGAGGTTCCCTGGCTTGTCGAAGCCCTACCTGGGCTTTGGGGCCTAGGCACTGTGGCCTCTTTCACTGACTTTCCAGGTAGCACTTTCCAGCCCCTTGTGATTTTCAGCCAAATGCAGCCTTGCAGGGTCTCTTCCTTAGAGTCATAAAAGGTAGCCCAAGGGAGTGCTTATTCAGTCTTCCTTTGGTGCAAGAGGTGTTTGTCTGTGAAGAAGCCACACAACAATGGGTCTGCTCCCAGGGCCTCAGTTTCCCCAGTCAGAACAGACCTAGTCTCCAGAGCTCTCTGCTACAGAGCACACATGGGGAAAAAGCTCTGAGGGAGGGTGCCTTGAGGTTCCCTGGCTTGGGGAAGCCCTACCTTACCTGGGCTTGGGGGCCTAGGCACTGTGGCCTCTTTTCACTGACTTTCCAGGTATCACTTTCCAGCCCCTTGTGATTTTCAGCCAGATGCAGCCTTGCAGGGTCTCTTCCTTAGAGTCATAAAAGGTAGCCCAAGGGAGTGCTTATTCAGTCTTCCCTGGTGCAAGAGGTGTTTGGCTGTGAAGACGCCAGAACAATGGCTCTGCTCCCAGGGCCTCAGTTTCCCAGTCAGAACAGACCTAGTCTCCAGAGCTCTCTGCTACAGAGCAGACATGGGGCAATAGCTCTGAGGAGGGTTTCCTTGAGGTTCCCTGGCTTGGGGAAGCCCTTACCTGGGCTGGGGGGCCTAGGCACTGTGGCCTCTTTCACTGACTTTCCAGGTAGCACTTTCCAGCCCCTTGTGATTTTTCAGCCAAAGATGCAGCCTTGCAGGGTCTCTTCCTTAGAGTCAAAAAAGGTAGCCCAAGGGACTGCTTATTCAGTCTTCCCTGGTGCAAGAGGTGTTTGGCTGTGAAGAAGCCACAACAATGGCTCTGCTCCCAGGGCCTCAGTTTCCCCAGTCAGAACAGACCTAGTCTCCCAGAGCTCTCTGCTACAGAGCAGACATGGGGAAATAGCTCTGAGGAGGGTGTTGCCTTCAGGTTCCCTGGCTTGTCGAAGCCCTACCCGGGGCTTTGGGGCCTAGGCACTGTGGCCTCTTTCACTGACTTTCCAGGTATCACTTCCCAGCCCCTTGTGATTTTCAGCCAAATGCAGCCTTGCAGGGTCTCTTCCTTAGAGTCAAAAAAGGTAGCCCAAGGGACTGCTTATTCAGTCTTCCCTGGTGCAAGAGGTGTTTGGCTGTGAAGAACGCCAGAACAATGGGGGCTCTGCTCCCAGGGCCTCAGTTTCCCAGTCAGAACAGACCTAGTCTCCAGAGAGCTCTCTGCTACAGAGCAGACATGGGGAAATAGCTCTGAGGAGGAGTGTTCCTTGAGGCTCCCTGGGCTTGGGGAAGCCCTTACCCGGGCTGGGGCCTAGGCACTGTGGCCTCTTTCACTGACTTTCCAGGTATCACTTCCCAGCCCCTTGTGATTTTCAGCCAGATGCAGCCTTGCAGGGTCTCTTTCCTTAGAGTCAAAAAAGGTAGCCCAAGGGACTGCTTATTCAGTCTTCCCTGGTGCAAGAGGTGTTTGGCTGTGAAGACGCCAGAACAATGGCTCTGCTCCCAGGGCCCTCAGTTTCCCAGTCAGAACAGACCTAGTCTCCAGAGCTCTCTGCTACAGAGCAGACATGGGGAAATAGCTCTGAGGAGGGTTCCTTGAGGTTCCCTGGGCACTGGGAAGCCCTACCCGGGTGCTGTGGGGCCTAGGCACTGTGGCCTCTTTCCACTGACTTTCCAGGTATCACTTCCCAGCCCCTTGTGATTTTCAGCCAGATGCAGCAGCCTTGCAGGGTCTCTTCCTTAGAGTCAAAAAAGGTAGCCCAAGGGACTGCTTATTCAGTCTTCCCTGGTGCAAGAGGTGTTTTGGCTGTGAAGACGCCAGAACAATGGCTCTGCTCCCAGGGGGCCTCAGTTTCCCAGTCAGAACAGACCTAGTCTCCAGAGCTCTCTGCTACAGAGCAGACATGGGGGAAATAGCTCTGAGGAGGGTTCCTTGAGGTTCCAGGGCTTGTCGAAGCCTTACCCGGGGCTTTGGGCCTAGGCACTGTGGCCTCTTTCCACTGACTTTCCAGGTATCACTTCCCAGCCCCTTGTGATTTTCAGCCAGATGCAGCCTTGCAGGGTCTCTTCCTTAGAGTCAAAAAAGGTAGCCCAAGGGACTGCTTATTCAGTCTTCCCTGGTGCAAGAGGTGTTTTTGGCTGTGAAGACGCCAGAACAATGGCTCTGCTCCCAGGGCCTCAGTTTCCCAGTCAGAACAGACCTAGTCTCCAGAGCTCTCTGCTACAGAGCAGACATGGGGAAAAGCTCTGAGGAGGGTTCCTTGAGTTTTCCCTGGCTTGGTCGAAAGCCCTACCCGGGCTTTGGGGCCTAGGCACTGTGGCCTCTTTCACTGACTTTCCAGGTATCACTTCCCAGCCCCTTGTGATTTTCAGCCAGATGCAGCCTTGCAGGGTCTCTTCCTTAGAGTCAAAAAAGGTAGCCCAAGGGACTGCTTATTCAGTCTTCCCTGGTGCAAGAGGTGTTTGGCTGTGAAGAACGCCAGAACAATGGGCTCTGCTCCCAGGGCCTCAGTTTCCCAGTCAGAACAGACCTAGTCTCTCCCAGAGCTCTCTGCTACAGAGCACACATGGGGGCAATAGCTCTGAGGAGGGTTCCTTGAGGTTCCCTGGGCTTGGGGAAGCCCTACCCGGGCTTTGGGGCCTAGGCACTGTGGCCCTCTTTCACTGACTTTCCAGGTATCACTTTCCAGCCCCTTGTGATTTTCAGCCAGATGGCAGCCTTGCAGGGTCTCTTCCTTAGAGTCAAAAAAAAGGTAGCCCAAGGGAGTGCTTATTCAGTCTTCCCTGGTGCAAGAGGTGTTTGGCTGTGAAGACGCCAGAACAATGGGGTCTGCTCCCAGGGCCTCAGTTTCCCAGTCAGAACAGACCTAGTCTCCAGAGCTCTCTGCTACAGAGCAGACATGGGGGTAAAAGCTCTGAGGAGGGTTTCCTTGAGGTTCCCTGGCTTGGGGAAGCCCTACCCGGGCTTTGGGGCCTAGGCACTGTGGCCTCTTTCACTGACTTTCCAGGTATCACTTCCCAGCCCCTTGTGATTTTCAGCCAGATGCAGCCTTGCAGGGTCTCTTCCTTAGAGTCAAAAAAGGTAGCCCAAGGGACTGCTTATTCAGTCTTCCCTGGTGCAAGAGGTGTTTTGGCTGTGAAGAAGCCAGAACAATGGCTCTGCTCCCAGGGCCTCAGTTTCCCAGTCAGAACAGACCTAGTCTCCAGAGCTCTCTGCTACAGAGCAGACATGGGGAAATTGCTCTGAGGAGGGTTCCTGTGAGGTTCCCTGGCACTGGGGAAGCCCTACCCGGGTTTTGGGGCCTAGGCACTGTGGCCTCTTTCACTGACTTTCCAGGTAGCACTTCCCAGCCCCTTGTGATTTTCAGCCAGATGGCAGCCTTGCAGGGTCTCTTCCTTAGAGTCAAAAAAGGTAGCCCAAGGGAGTGCTTATTCAGTCTTCCCTGGTGCAAGAGGTGTTTGGCTGTTAAGAAGCCAGAACAATGGGTCTGCTCCCAGGGCCTCAGTTTCCCAGTCAGAACAGACCTAGTCTCCAGAGCTCTCTGCTACAGAGCACACATGGGGCAATAGCTCTGAGGAGGGTTCCTTGAGGTTCACTGGCTTGGGGAAGCCCTACCTACCGGGCTTTGGGGCCTAGGCACTGTGGCCTCTTTCACTGACTTTCCAGGTAGCACTTTCCAGCCCCTTGTGATTTTCAGCCAAAGCAGCCTGGCAGGGTCTCTTCCTTAGAGTCATAAAAGGTAGCCCAAGGGAGTGCTTATTCAGTCTTCCCTGGTGCAAGAGGTGTTTGTCTGTTAAGAAGCCACAGAACAATGGGTCTGCTCCCAGGGCCTCAGTTTCCCAGTCAGAACAGACCTAGTCTCCAGAGCTCTCTGCTACAGAGCACACACATGGGGCAATAGCTCTGAGGAGGGTTCCTTGAGGTTCCCTGGCTTGGGGAAAGCCCTACCCGGGCTGGTGGGGCCTAGGCACTGTGGCCTCTTCCACTGACTTTCCAGGTAGTACTTCCCAGCCCCTTGTGATTTTCAGCCAAATGCAGCCTGGCAGGGTCTCTTCCTTAGAGTCATAAAAGGTAGCCCAAGGGAGTGCTTATTCAAGTCTTCCCTGGTGCAAGAGGTGTTTGTCTGTTAAGAAGCCACAACAATGGGTCTGCTCCCAGGGCCTCAGTTTCCCAGTCAGAACAGACCTAGTCTCCAGAGCTCTCTGCTACAGAGCACACATGGGGCAATAGCTCTGAGGAGTGGGTTCCTTGAGGTTCCCTGGCTTGGGGAAGCCCTACCCCTGGGGTGGGACCTAGGCACTGTGGCCTCTTCCACTGACTTTCCAGGTAGCACTTTCCAGCCCCTTGTGATTTTCAGCCAAAGGCAGCCTGGCAGGGTCTCTTCCTTAGAGTCATAAAAAGGTAACCCAAGGGAGTGCTAATTCAAGCTTCCCTGGTGCAAGAGGTGTTTGGCTGTTAAGAAGCCACAATAATGGGTCTGCTCCCAGGGCCTGAGTTTCCCAGTCAGAACAGACCTAGAAGTCTCCAGAGCTCTCTGCTATGGAGCACACATGGGGCAATAGCTCTGAGGAGTGTTTTTTGAGGTTCCCTGGCTTGGGGAATCCCTATCCGGGCGGTGGGGGCCTAGGCACTGTGGCCTCTTTCCACTGACTTTCCAGGTAGTACTTTCCAGCCCCTTGTGATTTTCAGCCAAAGACAGCCTGGCAGGGTCTCTTTCTTACAGTCATAAAAGGTAACCCAAGGGAGTGCTTTATTCAGGCTTTTCCTGGTACAAGAGGTGTTTGTCTGTTAAAAAAGCCACAACAATGGGTCTGCTCCCAGGGCCTGAGTTTCCCCGTCAGAACAGACCTAGTCTCCAGAGCTCTCTGCTACAGAGCACACATGGGGCAATAGCTCTGAGGAGTGTTCCTTGAGGTTTCCTGGCTTGGGCAAGCCCTACCCGGGCTTTGTGCCGCCTAGGCACTGTGGCCTCTTCCACTGACTTTCCACGTAGCACTTTTCAGCCCCTTGTGATTTTCAGCCCCAGTGCAGCCTGGCAGGTTCTCTTCCTTAGAGTCATAAAAGGTAGCCCAAGGGAGTGCTTATCCAATCTTCCTTGGCGAAAGAGGTGTTTGCTGTTAAGAAGCCACAACAATGGGTTTGCCTCCAGGGCCTAAGTTTCCCCGTCAGAACAGACCTAGTCTCCAGAGCTCTCTGCTACAGAGCACACATGGGGCATTATCTCTGAGGAGGGTGCCTTGATGTTTTCCCTGGGCTTGGGGAAGCCCTACCGGGGGCGGGGGGCCTAGGCAAAATGGCCTCTACCACTGACTTTCCAGGTATCAGCACTTTCCAGCCCCTTGTGATTTTCAGCCAAATGGAGCCTGGCAAGGTCTCTTCCTTAGAGATCATAAAAGGTAGCCCAAGGGAGTGCTTATTCAGGCTTCCCTGGTGCAAGAGGTGTTTGTCTGTTAAGTAAGCCACAACAATGGGTCTGCTCTCCCAGGGCCTCAGTTTCCCAGTCAGAAACAGACCTAGTCTCCAGAGCTCTCTGCTACAGAGCACACATGGGGCAATAGCTCTGAGGAGTGTTCCTTGAGGTTCCCTGGCTTGGGGAAGCCCTACCCGGGTGGGTGGGGCCTAGGCACTGTGGCCTCTTCCACTGACTTTCCAGGTAGCACTTTCCAAGCCCCTTGTGATTTTCAGCCAAATGCAGCCTTGCAGGGTCTCTTCCTTAGAGTCATAAAAGGTAGCCCAAGGGAGTGCTTATTCAGGCTTCCCTGGTACAAGAGGTTTTTGTCTGTTAAGAAGCCACAAGAATGGGTCTGCTCCCAGGGCCTCAGTTTCCCCGTCAGAACAGACCTAGTCTCCAGAGCTCTCTGCTACAGAGCACACATGGGGCAATAGCTCTGAGGAGTGTTCCTTGAGGTTCCCTGGCTTGGGGAAGCCCTACCCGGGCGGTGGGGCCTAGGCACTGTGGCCTCTTTCCACTGACTTTCCAGGTAGCACTTTCCAAGCCCCTTGTGATTTTCAGCCAAAGCCAGCCTGGCAGGGTCTCTTCCTTAGAGTCATAAAAGGTTAGCCTAAGGGAGTGCTTATTCAGGCTTCCCTGGTGCAAGAGGTGTTTGTCTGTTAAGAAGCCACAACAATGGGTCTGCTCCCAGGGCCTGAGTTTTCCCAGTCAGAACATACCTACTCTCCAGAGCTCACTGCTACAGAGCACACATGGGGCAATAACTCTCACAGTGTTCCTTGAGGTTCCCTGGCTTGGGGAAGCCCTACCGGGGCGATGGGCCTAGGCACTGTGGCCTCTTCCACTGACTTTCCAGGTTGCACTTTCAAGCCCCTTGTGATTTTCAGCCAAAGGCAGCCTGGCAGGGTCTCTTCCTTAGAGTCATAAAAGGTAGCCCAAGGGAGGGCTTACTTATTCAGGCTTTTTCTGGTGCAAGAGGTGTTTGTCTGTTAAGAAGCCACAACAATGGGTCTGCTCCCAGGGCCTCAGTTTCCCAGTCAGAACAGACCTAGTCTCCAGAGCTCTCTGCTACAGAGCACATATGGGGCAATAGCTCTGAGGAGTGTTCCTTGAAATTCCCCGGCTTGGGGAAGCCCTATCCGGCCGGGTGGGGGCCTAGGCACTGTGACCTCTTCCACTGACTTTCCAGGTAGCACTTTCCAGCCCCTTGTGATTTTCAGCCAAAGGCAGCCTGGCAGGGTCTCTTCCTTAGAGTCATAAAAGTTAGCCTAAGGGAGTGCTTATTCAGGCTTCCCTGGTACAAGAGGTGTTTGTCTGTTAAGAAGCCACAACAATGGGTCTGCTCCCAGGGCCTCAGTTTCCCAGTCAGAACAGACCTAGTCTCCAGAGCTCACTGTTACAGAGCACACATGGGGCAATAGCTCTCAGGAGTGTTCCTTGAGGTTCGCTGGCTTGGGGAAGCCCTACCCGGGCGTTGGGGCCTAGGCACTGTGGCCTCTTCCACTGACTTTCCAGGTAGCACTTTCAAGCCCCTTGTGATTTTCAGCCAAAGGCAGCCTGACACGGTCACTTCCTTAGAGTCATAAAAGGTAGCCCAAGGGAATGCTTATTCATGCTTCCCTGGTGCAACAGGTGTTTGTCTGTTAAGAAGCCACAACAATGGGTCTGCTCCCAGGGCCTCAGTATCCCAGTGATAACAGACCTAGTCTCCATAGCTCTCTGATGCAGAGCACACATGGGGCAGTAGCTCTGAGGAGTGTTCCTTGAGGTTCCCTGGCTTGGGGAAGCCCTACCCGTGTGGTGCGGGCCTAGGCACTGTGGCCTCTTCCACTGACTTTCCACATAACACTTTCCAGCCACTTGTGATTTTTTCAGCCAAAGGCAGCCTGGCAGGGTCTCTTCTTTAGAGTCATAAAAGGTAGCCCAAGGGAGTGCTTATCCAATCTTCCCTGGCGAAACAGTTGTTTGCTGTTATGAAGGCACAACAATGGGTTTGCCTCCAGGCCTCAGTTTCCAGGTCAGAACAGACCTAGTAGTCTCCAGAGCTCTCTGCTACAGAGCACACATGGGGGCATTAGCTCTGAGGAGGGCGCCTTGATGTTCTCGGGCTTGGGGAAGCCCTACCCGGGTGGTGGGGCCTAGGCACTGTGTCGTCTTCCACACTGACTTTCCAGGTAGCACTTTCCAGCCCCTTGTGATTTTCAGCCAAAGGCAGCCTGGCAAGATCTCTTCCTTAGGGTCATTAAAGGTAGCCCAAGGGAATGCTTATTCAGGCTTCCCTGGTGCAAGAGGTGTTTGGCTGTTAAGAAGAAACAACATTGGGTCTGCTCCCAGGGCCTAAGTTTCCGAGTCAGAACAAACCTAGTCTCCAGAGCTCTCTGCTACAGAGCACACATGGGGCAATAGCTCTGAGGAGTGTTCCTTGAGGTTCCCTGGCTTGGGGAAGCCCTACCCGGGCGGTGGGGACTAGGCACTGTGGCCTCTTCCACTGACCTTCCAGGTAGCACTTTCCAGCCCCTTGTGATTTTCTGCCAAAGGCAGCCTGGCAGGGTCTCTTCCTTAGAGTCATAAAAGGTAACCCAAGGGAGTGCTTATTCAGGCTTCCCTGGTGCAAGAGGTCTTTGTCTGTTAAGAAGCCACAACAATGGGTCTGTTCCCGGGACCTCAGTTTCCCAGTCAGAACAGACCTAGTAGTCTCCAGAGCTCTCTGCTACAGAGCACACATGGGGCAATAGCTCTGAGGAGTGTTCTTTGAGCTTCCCTGGCTTCAGTAACCCCTACCTTGGGGGTGGGGCCTAGGCACCTTGGCCTATTCCGCTGACTTTCCACGTAGCACTTTCCAGCCCCTTATAATTTTCAGCCAAAGGAAGCCTGGCAGGGTCTCTTCCTTAGAGTCTAAAAGGTAGCCCAAGGGAGTTCTTATTTAGGATTCCCTGATGCAAGAGGTGTTTGTCTGTTAAGAAGCCACAACAATGGGTCTGCTCCCAGGGCCTCAGTTTCCCAGTCAGAACAGACCTAGTCTCCAGAGCTCACTGTTACAGAGTAAACATGGTGCAATAGCTCTGAGGAGTGTTCCTTGAGGTTCCCTGGCTTGGGGAAGCCCTGCCCGGGCAGTGGGGCCTAGGCACTGTGGCCTCTTCCACTGACTTTCCAGGTAGCACTTTCCAGCCCCTTGTGATTTTCAGCCAAATGCAGCCTTGCAGGGTCTCTTCCTTAGAGTCATAAAAGGTAGCCCAAGGGAGTGCTTATTCAAGCTTCCCTGGTGCAACAGGTGTTTGTCTCTTAAGAAGCCAAAACAATGGGTTTGATCCCAGGGCCTCAGTTTTCCAGTCAGAACAGACCTAGTGCCCAGAACTCTGTGCTACAGAGCACACTCGGTGCAATAGCTCTGAGGAGTGTTCCTTGAGGTTCCCTGGCTTGGGGAAGCCCTACCCGGGCGGTGGCACCTAGGCACTGTGATCTCTTCCACTGACTTTGCAGGTAGCACTTACCAGCCCTTTGTGATTTTCAGCCAAAGGCAGCCTGGCAGGGTTTCTTCCTTAGAGTCATAAAACGTAACCCAAGGGAGTGCTTATTCAAGCTTCCCTGGTGGAAGAGGTGTTTCTCTGTTAAGAAGGCACAACAATGGGTCTGCTCCCAGGGTCTCAGTTTCCCAGTCAGAACAGACCTAGTCGTCTCCAGAGCTCTCTGCTACGGATCACACATGGGGCAATAGCTCCCAGGAGTGTTCCTTGAGGTTCCCTGGCTTGGTTAATCCCTACCCGGGTGGTGGGGCCTAGGCACTGTGGCCTCTTCCACTGACTTTCCAGGTAGCACTATCCAGCCCCTTGTGATTTTCAGCCAAAGACAGCCTGGCAGGTTCTCTTTCTTATAGCCATAAAAGGTAACCAAGGGAGTAATTATTCAGGCTTCCCTGGTACAAGAGGTTTTTGTCTGTTAAGAAGCCACAACAATGGGTCTGCTCCCAGGGCCTCAGTTTCCCCGTCAGAACAGACCTAGTCTCCAGAGCTCTCTGCTACAGAGCACACATGAGGCAATAGCTCTGAGGAGTGTTCCTTGAGGTTCCCTGGCTTCAGTATCCCCTACCCTGGGGGTGGGGCCTAGGCACCTTGGCCTATTCCGCTGACTTTCCACGTAGCACTTTCCAGCCACTTGTGATTTTCAGCCCCAGTGCAGCCTGGCAGGGTCTCTTCCTTAGAGTCATAAAAGGTAGACCAAGGGAGTGCTTATCCAATCTTCCTTTGTGAAACAGGTGTTTGCTGTTAAGAAGTCACAACAATGGGTTTGCCTCCAGGCCTCAGGGTCCTAGTCAGACCAGGCCTATTCTCCAGAGCTCTGTGCTACAGAGCACACATGGGGCATTAGCTCTGAGGAGGGTGCCTTGATGTTCTCGGGCTTGGGGAAGCCCTACCCGGGCGGTGGGGCCTAGGCACTCTGTCGTCTTCCACTGACTTTCCAGGTAGCACTTTCCAGCCCCTTGTGATTTTCATCCAAAGGCAGCCTGGCAAGATCTCTTCCTTACGGTCATTAAAGGTAGCCCAAGGGAGTGCTTATTCAGACTTCCCTGGTGCAAGAGGTGTTTGTCTGTTAAGTAGCCACAAGAATGGGTCTGCCCCCAGCGACTCAGTTTCCCAGTAAGAACAGACCTAGTCTCCAGAGGTCTCTGCTAGAGAGCACACATGGGGCAATAGCTCTGAGGAGTGTTCCTTGAGGTTCCCTGGCTTGGTTAAGCCCTACCCGGGTGGTGGGGCCTAGGCACTGTGGCCTCTTCCACTGACATTCCAGGTAGCACTATCCAGCTCCTTGTGATTTTCAGCCAAAGACAGCCTGACAGGTTCTCTTTCTTATAGCCATAAAAGGTAACCAAGGGAGTACTTATTCAGGCTTCCCGGGTACAAGAGGTTTTTGTCTGTTAAGAAGCCACAACAATGGGTCTGCTCCCAGGACCTCAGTTTCCCCGTCAGAACAGACCTAGTCTCCAGAGCTCTCTGCTACAGAGCACACATGGGGCAATAGCTCTGAGGAGTGTTCCTTGAGGTTCCCCGGCTTGGGGAAGCCCTACCCGGGCGGTGGGGCTTAGGCACTGTGGCCTCTTCCACTGACTTTCTGGGTAGCACTTTCCAGCCCTTTGTGATTTTCAGCCAAAGGCAGCCTGGCTGGTTCTCTTCCTTAGAGTCATAAAAGGTAGCCCAAGGGAGTGCTTATTCAGGCTTCCCTGGTGCAAGAGGTGTTTGTCTGTTAAGAAGCCACAGCAATGGGTCAGTTCCCAGGGCCTCAGTTTCCCAGTCAGAACAGACATAGTAGTCTCCAGAGCTCTCTGCTACAGAGCACACATGGGGGGCAATAGCTCTGAGGAGTGTTCCTTGAGATTCCCTGGCTTGGGGAAGCCCTACCCGGGCGGTGGGGCCTAGGCACTGTGGCCCTCTTCCACTGACTTTTCCAGGTAGCACTTTCCAGCCCCTTGTGATTTTCAGCCAAAGGCAGCCTGGCAGGGTCTCTTCCTTAGAGTCATAAAAGGTAGCCCAAGGGAGTGCTTATTCAGGCTTCCCTGGTGCAAGAGGTGTTTGTCTGTTAAGAAGCCACAACAATGGGTCTGTTCCAGGGCCTCAGTTTTCCAGTCAGAACAGACCTAGTCTCCAGAGCTCTCTGCTACAGAGCACACATGGGGCAATAGCTCTGAGGAGTGTTCCTTGAGGTTCCCTGGCTTGGGGAAGCCCTACCCGGGGCAGTGGGGGCCTAGGCACTGTGGCCTCTTCCACTGACTTTCCAGTAGTAGCACTTTCCAGCCCCTTGTGATTTTCAGCCAAATGGCAGCCTGGCAGGGTCTCTTCCTTAGAGTCATAAAAGGTAGCCCAATGGGAGTGCTTATTCAGGCTTCCCTGGTGCAAGAGAGGTGTTTGTCCTGTTAAGAAGCCACAGCAATGGGTCTCTGCTTCCAGGGACTCAGTTTTCCTTGTCAGAACAGCCCTAGTAGTCTCCAGAGCTCTCTGCTACAGAGCACACACGGGGCAATAGCTCTGAGGAGTGTTCCTTGAGTTTGCCCTGGCTTGGGGAAAAGCCCTACCCGGGCGGTGGGGCCTAGGCACAGTGGCCTGTTTCACTGACTTTCCAGGTAGCACTTTCCAGCCCCTTGTGATTTTCAGCCAGATGCAGCCTGGCAGGGTCTCTTCCTTAGAGTCATAAAAAGGTAGCCCAAGGGAGTGCTTATTCAGGCTTCCCTGGTGCAAGAGGTGTTTGTCTGTTAAGAGCGCCACAACAATGGGTCTGCTCCCAGGGCCTCAGTTTCCCAGTCAGAACAGACCTAGTCTCCAGAGCTCTCTGCTACAGAGCACACATGGGGCAATAGCTCTGAGGAGTGTTCCTTGAGGTTCCCTGGCTTGGGGAAAGCCCTACCCCGGGCTGCTGGGACCTAGGCACTGTGGCCTCTTCCACTGACTTTCCAGGTAGCACTTTCCAGCCCCTTGTGATTTTCAGCCAAAGGCAGCCTGGCAGGGTCTCTTTCCTTAGAGTCAAAAAAGGTAGCCCAAGGGAGTGCTTATTCAGGCTTCCCTGGTGCAAGAGGTGTTTTGTCTGTTAAGAAGCCACAACACAATGGGTCTGCTCCCAGGGCCTCAGTTTCCCCAGTCAGAACAGACCTAGTCTCCAGAGCTCTCTGCTACAGAGCAGACATGGGGCAATAGATCTGAGGAGGGTTCCTTGAGGTTCCCCTGCCTGGGCTTGGTCGAAGCCCCTACCTGGGTGGGGGGCCTAGGCACTGTGGCCTCTTTCACTGACTTTCCAGGTATCACTTCCCAGCCCCTTGTGATTTTCAGCCAGATGCAGCCTTGGCAGGGTCTCTTCCTTAGAGTCAAAAAAGGTAGCCCCAGGGACTGCTTATTCAGTCTTCCCTGGTGCAAGAGGTGTTTGGCTGTGAAGACGCCAGAACAATGGCTCTGCTCCCAGGGCCTCAGTTTCCCCAGTCAGAACAGACCTAGTCTCCAGAGCTCTCTGCTACAGAGCAGACATGGGGAAAAAGCTTGAGGAGGGTTCCTTGAGGTTCCCCTGCCTTGGGGAAGCCTTACCTGGGGCTTTGGGCCTAGGCACTGTGGCCTCTTTCACTGACTTTCCAGGTATCACTTCCCAGCCCCTTGTGATTTTCAGCCAGATGCAGCCTCTTGCAGGGTCTCTTCCTTAGAGAGTCAAAAAAAGGTAGCCCAAGGGACTGCTTATTCAGTCTTCCCTGGTGCAAGAGGTGTTTGGCTGTGAAGACGCCAGAACAATGGGCTCTGCTGGCCCAGGGCCTCAGTTTTCCCCAGTCAGAACAGACCTAGTCTCCAGAGCTCTCTGCTACAGAGCAGACATGGGGAAAAAGCTCTGAGGAGGGTGCCTTCACGTTCCAGGGCACTGGGGGAAGCCCTTACCTGGGCTTTTGAGCCTAGGCACTGTGGCCTCTTTCACTGACTTTCCAGGTATCACTTCCCAGCCCCTTGTGATTTTCAGCCAGATGCAGCCTTGCAGGGTCTCTTCTCCTTAGAGTCAAAAAAAGGTAGCCCAAGGGGACTGCTTATTCAGTCTTCCCTGGTGCAAGAGGTGTTATGGCTGTGAAGACGCCAGAACAATGGCTCTGCTCCCAGGGCCTCAGTTTCCCCAGTCAGAACAGACCTAGTCTCCAGAGCTCTCTCTGCTACAGAGCAGACATGGGGAAAAAAGCTCTGTGGAGGGTGCCTTGAGGTTCCAGGGCACTGTCCGAGCCCTACCTGGGCTTTGGAGCCCTAGGCACTGTGGCCTCTTTCACTGACTTTCCTTCCAGGTATCACTTCCCAGGTCCCCTTGTGATTTTTTCAGCCAGATGCAGCCTTGCAGGGTCTCTCTTCCTTAGAGTCAAAAAAAAGTAGCCCAAGGGACTGCTTATTCAGTCTTCCCTGGTGCAAGAGAGTGTTTGGGCTGTGAAGAGAAAGCCAGAAACAATGGCTCTGCTCCCAGGGCCTCAGTTTCCCAGTCAGAACAGACCTAGTCTCCAGAGCTCTCTGCTACAGAGCAGACATGGGAAAAAAGCGCTGTGGAGGGTGCCTTGTGGTACGTTCCAGTGCCTCTGTCGAAGCCTTACCTGGGCTTTGGAGATACATAGGCACTGTGGCCCTCTTTCACTGACTTTCCAGGTATCACTTTCCCAGCCCCTTGTGATTTTCAAGCCAGATGCAGCCTTGCAGGGTTCTCTTCCTTAGAGAGTCAAAAAAGGTAGCCCAAGGGACTGCTTATTCAGTCTTCCCTGGTGCAAGAGGTGTTTTGGCTGTGAAGACGCCAGAACAATGGCTCTGCTCCCAGGGGGCCCTCAGTTTCCCAGTCAGAACAGACCTAGTCTCCAGAGCTCTCTGCTACAGAGCAGACATGGGGAAAAAGCGCTGTGAGAGGGTTCCTTTCACCCTTCACGTTCCAGGGCACTGTCGAAGCCTTACCTGGGCTTTGTGGGGGCCTAGGCACTGTGGCCTCTTTCACTGACATTTTCCAGGTAGGTCACTTTCACAGCCCCTTGTGATTTTCAGCCAGATGCAGCCTTGCAGGGTCTCTTCCCCTTAGAGTCAAACAAAAGGTAGCCCAAGGGACCTGCTTATTCAGTCTTCAGACTCCCTGGTGCAAGAGGTGTTTGGCTGTGAAGACGCCCAGAACAATGGCTCTGCTCCCAGGGCCTCAGTTTCCCAGTTACAGAACAGACCTAGTCTCCCAGAGCTCTCTGCTACAGAGCAATGACATGGGAAAATAGCTCTGAGGAGGGGTTCCTTGAGGCTCCCTGCCTTGGGGAAGCCTTAACCTGGGCTTTGGGGCCTAGGCACTGTGTGGCCTCTTTCACTGACTTTCCAGGTATCACTTCCCAGCCCCTTGTGATTTTCAGCCAGATGCAGCCTTGCAGGGTCCTCTTCTCATTAGAGTCAAAAAACGTATAGCCCAAGGGACTGCTTATTCAGTCTTCCCTGGTGGCAAGAGGTGTTTGGCTGTGAAGCACGCCAGAACAATGGCGGTCTCTGCTCCCAGGGCCTCAGTTTCCCAGTCAGACAACAGACCTAGTCTCCAGAGCTCCTCTGCTACAGAGCAGACATGGGTATAACAAGCGCTGTGGAGGGTGCCTTCACGTACCAGGGCACTGGGAAAGCCTTTACCTGGCGACTGGTGGAAGAGCCTATGGCACTGTGGCACTCTTTCACTGACTTTCCAGGTATCTCCATCTTCCCAGCCCCTTGTGATTTCAGCCAGATGCAGCCTTGCAGGGTCTCTTCCTTAGAAGTCAAAAAAGGGCGTAGCCCAAAGGGACTGCTTATTCAGTCTTTTTTCCCCTGTGCAAGAGGGCTGTTTGGCTGTGAAGACGCCAGAACAATTGGACTCGCTGCTCCCAGTGCCTCAGTTTCCCAGTCAAACAGACCTAGTCCTTAGACTCCAGAGCTTCTCTGCTACAGAAGCAGACATGGGGGGAACAATGCTCTGGCTCCAGGGGTGCCTCACTGTGGTTTCACAGTCAGGTATCAGGCCTAGTCTCGCATTAGCAAGCTGTGCTCTGGAGCAGCCTAGGGAAAAAAAGCGCTGTGTATGGGCCTTCTGTGTGCAAGAGTATGTTCACTGACTTCCATGAGCATGGTTCACTTCCCAGCCCCTGGGATTTTCATGCCAAATGCAGCGGTGACTGGGGCCAGCTCTCATCCTAAGGGTGCTGAGGGACTAGACTGTTCCAGGTATCACTTCCAGCAGCCCTTGTGAAGTAGCCCAGAGGGAGCGTTGCCAGATCTTTCCTTCAGAGTCAAAAAGAGGGTTCCCAAGTGCTGCAGTCTTCCCGCTGAAGAGTGTTTTGCTGTGAAGACAAGCAGAACAATGCTTTCTGCTCCCAGGGCCTCAGTGTGTACCCAGTCAGAAAACAGACCTAGTCTCCAGAGCTCTCTGCTACAGAGCAGCAATGAGGGGAAATAGCTCTGAGACGGGTTCCTTGAGTGCTACCCACGCACTTGGGGAAGCCCTACCCGGTGCTGGCGCCCGGGGCACTTAGTGCCTCGTGTGACTTCTTTCACTGAATTTCCAGGTAATCACTTCCCAGCCCCTTGTGATTCTCAAGCGCAGATGCAGCCTTGCAGGTGGATCTCTTCCTTAGAGTCAAAAAAGGTAGTCCCAAGGGACTGCTTAATTCAGTCTTCCCTGGTGCAAGAGTGTTTGGCTGTGTGAAGACGCCAGAAAAACTATGGCTCTGCTCCCAGGGTCCATCAGTTTCCCAGTCAGAACAGACCTACGTCCCAGAGAAGCTCTCTGCTACAGAGCAGAACATGGGGAAATAGCTCTGAGGAGGGTGCCTTCACGTTCAACGGGCACTGTACGAAGCCTTGTGGACCTGCGCTTTGCTGGGGCCTAGGCGACTGTGGCCCCTCTTTACACTGACTTTCCAGGTATCACTTCCGCGGCCCCTTGTGATTTGCAGCCCAGATGCAGCCTTGCAGGGTCTCTTCCTTAGATGTCAAAACAAGGTAGCCCAGAGGGCGACTGCTTATTCAGGGTCTTCCCTGGTGCAAGAGGTGTTTGGCTGTTGAAGACGCCAGACACAATGGCTTCTGCTTCCCAGGGCCTCAGTGTTCTCCCAGTCAGAACAGACCTAGTCTTCCATAGCTCTCTGCTAACAGAGCAGACATCAGGGGAAGGAAGCGCTGTGGAGCGGTGCCTTCAGCGTTCACAGGGCACTGTCGAAGCCTTACCCTGGGCTTTGGAGCCTAGGCACTGTGCGCCGGTCTTTCACTGACTTTCCAGGGTATCACTATTCCCAGCCCCTTGTGATTTTCAGCCAGATACACGCCATTGCAGGGTCTCCTTCCTTAGAGTGTCAAAAAAAGTGTAGCCCAAGGGACTGCTTGTTCAGTCTTTCCTGGTGCAAGAGGTGTTTGGCTGTGAAGACGCCAGAACAATGGCGCGTCTGCTCCCAGGGCCTCAGTTTCCAGTCAGAAGACCCTCCTAGTCTCCAGAGCTCTCGGCTACAGAGCAGAACATGGGGACAAATAGCATCTGAGGAGGGTTTCCTTGAGTCTCCCTGGTCCTTGGGGAAAGCCCTACCATACGGGTTCTGGGGCCATAGGTCACTGTGGCCTCTTGTTTCACTGCGACTTTGCAGGTATCACAATCCCAGCCCTTGGTGATTTTCAGCCAGATGCAGTCCTTGCAGGGGTCCTCTTCCTTAAAGAAAAAAATACAAAAAAAGTAGGCCCAAGGGGACTGCTTATTCAGTCTTCCCTGGTGCACCAACGGTGTCTTGCTGTGAAGACGCCAGAACAATGCATCTGCACCCAGGGCGTCAGTTTCCAATCAGACACAGACCTAGTCTCCCAGAGCTCTCTGATACAGACCAGACATGGGGAAATAGCTCTGATGAGGGCGACCTTGACGATCCTGCCTGGGCCACTGTCGAAAGCCTACATGGGCTTTGGAGCCTAGGCACTGTGGCCTCTTTCACAGAGTCTACCAGGTATCAGCTTCCCAGACGCCTTGTGATTTTCAGCCGATGCAGCTTACATGGGTCTCTTCCTTAGAGTCATAAAAGGGCACGCTCAGGGTCTCTCCTTAGCCTAGCCGCAAGGGACTGCTTATTTAAGTCGTCCCTGGTGCAAAGTGGTGTTTGGCTGTCTGAAGACCCCAGCAGAACCCAATGGCTCTGCCTCCCAGGGCCCTCACTTTCCAAGTCAGCCACAGACCTACATTTCCAAGAGCTCTCTGATACAGATAGCAGGACATACAAGGAAATAAGCTCTGCGTGGGAAGCTTCCCTTGAGCTTCCCTGCCTTGGGCACTGCCGTACCTTAGGTAAGACTGAGGACGCCCTAGGCACTGGTGGCCTCTTCCACTGACTTTACAGGTATCACTCATCCACAGCCCCATTGTGATTTTCAGCCAGATGCAGCCTTGCAGGGTCTAGTTCCCTTAGAGCGAAAAAAGATAGCCAAGGGTCCTGCGTTATTCAGCCTCTCCATGTGCAAAGAGGTGTTTGGCCGTGAAGCGACGCAGAACAATGCTCTGCTTCCAGGGCCTCAGCTATCCCAGTCAGAACAGACCTAGTCTCCAGAAGCTCCTCTCTCCTACAGAGCAGACATGGGGAAAACAAACGCTGTGGAGGGGGTGCCTTTTCACGTTCCAGGGCATGTTCAAGCATTACCTGGGCTTTCGGAGCATGAGGCCTGTGGCCCTTCACTTCACTGACTTTCCAGGTATCACTTCCCAGCCCCTTGTGATTTTCAGCCAGATGCAGCCTTGCAGGGTCTCTTCCTTAGAGTCAAAAAAAGGTAGCCCAAGGGACTGCATATTCAGTCTTCCCTGGTGCAAAGAGGTGTTTGGCTGTGAAGACGGCACAGAACAATGGCTCTGCTCCCAGGGCATCAGTTTCCCAGTCAGAACAGACCTATGTCTCCAGAGCTCTCTGCTAACAGAGCAAGACATGGGGAAAAAGCGCTGAGGAGGGTGCCTTGACTGGATTCCAGTGTGCACTGGGGAAAGCCTATACCCGGGCTTTGGGGCCTAGGCACTGTGGCCTCTCTTCACTGACTTTCCAGGTATCACTTCCCAGCGCCTTGTGATTTTCAGCCAGATGCAGCCTTGCAGGGTCACTCTTCCTTAGAGTTTCAAAAAAGGTAGCCCAAGGGGACCTGCTTATTTCAGTCCTTCCCTGGTGTTTTGGAGGAGGTTTTTGGCTGTGAAGACGCCCAGAAACAATGGCTCTGCTCCCAGGGCCTCAGTTTTCCCAGTCAGAACAGACCTAGTCTCCAGAGCTCTCTGCTACACAAGCAGACATGGGGAAAAAGCCGCTGTTGGAGGGTGCTTTCAGGTTTCCTGGGCACTGTCGAAGCCTTACCTGGTGCTTTGGAGCCGTAGGCACTGTTGTGGCCTCTTTCACTGACACTTTCCAGGTATTCCTCTTCCCTGCCCCATGTGATTTTCAGCCAGATGCAGCCTTGCAGGGTCTCTTCCTTAGAGTCAAAAAGAGGTAGCCCAAGGGACTGCTTATTCAGTCATTCCCTGGTGCAAGAGGTGTTTGGCTGTGAAGACGCCAGAACAATGGCTCTGCTCCCAGGGCCTCAGTTTCCCAGTCAGAACAGACCTAGTCTCCAGAGCTCTCTGCTACAGAGCAGAAATGGGGAAAATAGCTCTGAGGAGGGGTCCTTGAGGCTCCCTGCCTTGGGGAAGCCCTACCCGGGTGCTGGCGGCCTAGGCACTGTGGCTAACTCTTTCACTGGACAATTCACAGGTATCACTTCCCAGCGCCCTTGTGATTTTCAGGCCAGATGCAGCCTTGCAGGATAGGTCTCTCCTTAGAGTCAAAAAAAAGGTAGCCCAACGGGACTGCTTATTACAGTCTTCTTCTGGTGCAAGAGGTGTTTGGCTGTGAAGGACGCCTGAACAATTGGCTCTGCTCCGCAGGGCCTCAGTTTCCCAGTCAGAACAGACCTAGTCATCTCCAGAGCTCTCTGCTACAGAGCACGACATGGTGGAAATAAGCGCTGTGGAGGGTGCCTTCATGTTCCAGGGGCAATGTCGATGCCTTAACTGGGCTTTGGAGCCTAGGCCACTGTGGAGACCCCTCTTTCACTGACTTTCCAGGTATCCACTTCCCGACTTCACTTTCCCTAGCCCCTTGTGATTTACACAAGATGCAGCCTTGCAGGGGTCTCTTCCTTAGAGTCAAAAAAGGTAGCCCAAGGGACCGCTTATTCAGTCTTCCCTGGTGCAAGAGGTGTTTGGCTGTGAAGACGCCAGAACAACAATGGCTCTGCTCCCAGGGCCTCAGTTTTCCAGTCAGAACAGTCCTAGTCTCCAGAGCTCTCATGCTACAGAGCAGACAAGGGGAACGGAAGAGCGCTGTGGTGGGTGCCTTCACGTTCAGGGCACTGCGTCGAAGCCTTACCTGGCCTTTGGAGCCTACGCACTGTGGCTTCTTTCACTGACTTTCCAGGTATTCACTTCCCAGCCCACTTTGTGATTTTCGGCCTGATGCAGCTTTGCTACAGGGTCCTCTTCCTTAGAGTCAAAAAAGTGTAGCCCAAGGAACTGCTTATTCAGTCTTCCCTGGTGCAAGAGGTGTTTGGCTGTGAAGAGGCCAGAACAATGGCTCTGCTCACAGGGCCTCAGTTTCCCAGTCAGAACAGACCTAGTCTCCAGAGGCTCTCTGCTACAGAACGCAGACATGGGGATTAAGCTCTGTGTAGGGTTCCTTGAGGATCCCTGCCTTGGGGAAGCAGTACCCGGGATGCTGGGGCCTAGGCACTGTGGACCACTCTTTCACTGACTTTCCAGGTATCACTTCCCAGCCCCTTGTGATTTTCAGGCCAGATGCAGCCATTGCAGGGTCTCTTCATTAGAGTCAAAAAAGGTAGGCCCAAGGGACTCGGCTTTCTTCAGTCTTTCCCTGGTGCAAGAGTTGTTTGGCTGTGAAGACGCCAAGAACAATGGCTCTGCTCCCAGGGCCTTCAGTTTTCCAGTCAGAACAGACCTAGTCTCCAGAGCTCTCTGGCTACAGAGCAGACATGGGGAAATCTAGGCGCTGTGGAGGGTGTCCTTCACGTTTCCAGGGCACTGGTCGAAGCCTTACCTGGGCTTTGGAGAGCGATAGGCACTGTGGCCTCTTTCACTGGACTTTCCAGGGTATCACTTCCCAGCCCCTTGTGATTTTCAGCCCAGATGCAGCCTTTGCAGGGTCTCTTCCTTAGAGTCAAAAAAGGTAGCCCAAGGACTGCTTATTTCAGTCTTCCCACTGGTGCATGAGACATGTTCTGGCTGTGAAGACGCCAGAACAATGGCTCTGCTCCCAGGGCCTCAGTTCTACCAGTCAGAACAGACCTAGGTCTCCAGAGCTCTCATGCTACCAGAGCAGACCCATGGGGAATAGCTCTGAGGAGGGTGCCACACACGTGGCCAGGGCACACGCGTCGAAGCCCTTACCTCGGCCTTTGGACCCTAGGCACTGTGGCCTCTTTCACTGACTTACTCCAGGTATCACTTCCCAAGCCCCTTGTGATTTCATTCAACCAGATGCAGCCTTGCAGGGTCTCTTCCTTAGACGTCAAAAAAGGTAGCCCTAGGGACTGCTTATTCAGTCTTCCCTGGTGCCAAGAGTTGTTTTGGCTGTGAAGATCGCCAGAACAATGGCTATGCTCCCATGGGCCTCAGTTTCCCAGTTCAGAACAGACCTAGGACTCCAGAGCTCTCTGCTACAGAGCAGACATGGGGAAATAGCTCTGAGGAGGGTTTACTTGAGGCTCCCTGCCTTGGGGAAGCCCCTACCGGGTGCTGGGGCCTAGGCACTGTGTCCTCTTTCACTGACTTTCCAGGTACTCACTTCCCAGCCCCTTGTGATTTTCAGCCAAGATGCAGCCTTTGCAGGGTCTCTTCCTTAGAGTCAAAAAAAGGTAGCCCAAGGGACTGCTTATTCAGTCTTCCCTGGTGCAAGCAGGTGTTTGGCTGTGAATTATGCCAAGAACAATGGCTTGCTCCCAGGGCCTTCAGTTTCCCCAGTCAGAACAGACCTAGTCTCCAGAGCTCTCTTGCTACAGAGCACCGACATGGGGAAATAGCTCTGAGGAGGGTTCCTTGAGGCTCCCCTGCACTTGCGGGAAGCCTTACACGTGGGCTGGGGCCCATAGGCACTGTGGCCTCTTTCACTGACTTCTCCAGGTATCACTTCCCAGCCCCTTGTGATTTCAGCCAGATGCAGCCCGTTGCAAAAAGGGTCTCTTCCTTAGAGTCAAAAAAATGTAGCCCAAGGGACTGCTTATTCAGTCTTCACCTGGTGCAAGAGGTGTTTGGCTGTGAAGACGCCAGATACAATGGCTCTGCTCCCAGGGCTCAGTTTCCCAGTCAGGAAAAGACCATAGTCTCCAGAGCTCTCTGCTACAGAGCAGACATGGGGGAAATAGCTCTGAGGAGGGTTCCTTGAGGCCTTCCTGCCTTGGGGGATGCCTTACCCGGGTTTTTGGGGCCTAGGCACTGTGGAGCCTCTTTCACTGACTTTCCAGGTATCGCTTCCCAGCCCCTTGTGATTTTCAGCCCAGATGCAGCCTTGCAGGGTCTCTTTCACTTAGAGTCAAAAAGGGTAGCCCAAGGGAGGACTGCTCTATTCGTCTGTACCTTGGTGCAGAAGAGGTGGTTTTGAGCTGTGAAAAGGCCAGAAACAGAATGGCGATATGCATCCCAGGGCTTCGAGTTTCCCAGTCAGAACAGACCTGTTATCCAGAGCTCCTCTGCTACAGAGCAGACATTGGGGCGAAATAGCTCTGGAGGAGGATTCCTTGAGGCACAACTGCCTTGCGGAAGCCCTACCCGGGTGCTGGGGCCTTGGCACT
>JAGTYA010000492.1:0-23801 GCA_024291935.2 Okapia johnstoni | reverse complement strand
ACTGTGGCCTCTTCACTGACTTTCCAGGTATCATCTTCCAGCTTGTGAGCCCCTTGGTGATTTTCCCAGCAAAATGGATGTAGCAAGGGATGCAGTGGTCTTCTCTTGGTGCCTGTTAGAGTTAAAAAAATGTAGCCCAATCAGGGCCTGTTTCAGTATTCACTGTCTTCGCCGGGTGGACTGGGGAAAAGAGCGGAGGGGTTCACTTGAGGCTGTGAGGACGCCAGTGACAAACTGGGCTCTTTCATGGACTGCACTATCCAGGGTAGCAATTCAGCCTCCGATGCAGCATTCACTAGTCAGAGTCACAGGACGTAGGTCTTCCAGAGACTGCTATTCGCGCTACGATGCAGACATGGTGGGAAATATTGGCGGTGAGGTGGGTTGAAGCGCTTCAGGTAATGGCTTGCTCCAGGGCTCAGTTTCGCCACGTAGTCGAAGCCTACCCGGAGTTGCTGTAGTGAGCCTAGGGCACTGTGGGATCTTTTCAGGCTGGACTTGTCTAGGTATCACTGCTTCGACTGAGCGGTGGCCTTTTACTGATTTTTAGCTATCAGTCCAGATGGGAGCGCTTGCAGCAGGGGGGTCTCTTCCTTAGAGTCAAACAAAGGTTAGCCAAGGGGACTGCTTATTCAGTTTCCCTCTGGTGCAAGTGGTGTTTGGGCTGTGAAGACGCCAGAACAATGGCTCTGCTCCCAGGGCCTCAGTTTTCCCAGTCAGAAAGCAGACCTAGTCTCGCAGAGCTCTCTGCTACTAAAGAGCAGACAATGGGGACAAATGGAAATAGCTGTCTGAGGAGGGTTCTTGGAGGCTCCTGACTTGGGGAAGAAGCCTACTCCGGGATGCTGGGGGCCTAGGCACTGTGGCCTCCCTTCTGCACTGAGATTTCCAGGAAATCACCTTCCAGCCCCTTGTGATTTTCAGCCAGATGCAGCCTTTGCAGGGTCTTTTCTTTGTGAGTCAAAAATGGTAGCCCAAGGGGACTGCTTATTCAGTCTTCCCTGGTGCAAAGAGGTGTTTGGCTGTGAAGACGCCAGAACAATGGCTCTGCTCCCAGGGCCCTCAGTTTCCCAGTCAGAGACTCTACAGACCTAGTCTCCAGAGCTCTCTGAGTACAGAGCAGACATGGGGAAAAAGCGCTGGAGGAGGGTGCATTCAGGTTCCTGGGACACTGTCGAAAGCCGTAACCGTGGGCTGTGGAGCTTTAGGCTCACTGTGGCCGTCTTTCACTGACTTTCCAGGTATCACTTCCCGAGACCCTTGTGATTTTCAGCCAGATGCCGCCTTGCAGGGTCTTCTTCTTAGAGTCAAAAAAGGTAGCCAAGGGACTGCTTATTCAGTCTTCCCTGGTTGCAAGAGTGGTGTTTGGCTGGTGACCAGACGCCAGGAACAAACCCCTCCCCCGGCTCTGCTCCCAGGGCGCCTCAGTTTCCACAGTCTCAGAAGTCAGATCTAGTCTCCAGACTTACTTCTGCTCGCAGAGCAGACATGGGGAAAAGCGCTGTGGAGGGTGCCTTCACGTTCCTGGGCACTGTCGAGCTCCTTACCTGGGCTTTGGAGCCTATGGCACTGTTGGCCTCTTTCCACTGAATTTCCAGGTATCACTTCCCAGACCCTTGTCCCCGATTTTCGGGGAGCCAGAATGCAGCTTTGCAGGGTCCTCCTTAGAGTCAAAAAAGTGTAGGCCAAGGGACTGCTTATTCTGTCATCTCCTGGAGCAATAGGTGTTGGGTGTGAAGAAGCCAGGGCTCTGCTGGGCCTACTCAGGTTCCCTGTCAAACAGAACCTAGTCTCCATACCATCTCTGCTTATAGGAGACATGGGGAAAAAAAAAGCGTGTGGAGGGTGCCCTTCACGTTCCAGGGCAGCCGGGAAGCCCCCCCCTGGCTGAGCTTTCCCTCGGCACTGAGGGCCTCTTTCATCATTCGATGACTTTCAGGAATCCTTTCCCCCTAACCCCAGCCCCTGGTGGATTTTCCTCCAGATGGAGCTTGCAGGGTCTCTACCTTAGAGATCAAAAAAGGTAGCCACAAGGTGACTGCTTATTCAGTCTTCCCTGGTGCAAGAGGTGTTTTGGCTGTGAAGAGGGACAAGCCAGAAAACAATGGCTCTGTCCAACAGGGCCTACAGTTCTTTCCAGTCAGAAAATACCTAGACTCCAGATGTTCTCCTGCAGCACAGTGCGAGACTTGGGGTAACGCGCGCCCAGTCGAGGGTGCCTAGTCTACGTTCCAGGGCACTGTACTACAGAGCCGACAGGGGCTTTGGTAAACCTAGGCACTGTTTGAGGAGGGCTCTTTCCCTTTCTACACTGACTTTCCAGGTATCAACTTCCTCGGCCCCTTGTGATTTTCAGCCAGATGCAGCCTTGCAGGGTGTTCTCTTCCTTAGAGTCTAAAAAAAGGTAACCCAAGGAACTGCTTATTCAGTCTTCCCTGGTGGCAAGAAGGTGTTTGGCTGTCGAGGACTCCGCTCAGACTACACTATAGCTAATGCTTCACAGGGCCTCTCAGTTTACCCAGTCAGAACTAGACAGTAGTCTCCAGAGCTCTCTGCTACAGAGCAGCAGACATGGGGAAAAAGCGCGCCTGTGGGAGGGTTGCCTTCACGTTTCCAGTGGGCACTGAGAAGCCCCTACCTGGGGTCTTTGGTGGCCTAGGCACTGTGGCCTCTTTTCACTGACTTTCAGGTATCACTTCCCAGCCCCTTGTGATTTCTCAGCCAGATGCAGCCTTGCAGGTCTCATTCCTTAGAGTCAAAAAAGGTAGCCCAAGGGAGGGATATGCTTTATCTCAGCGTCTCCCCTGTGTGCAAGAGTGTTTTTTGGCAGATGTGTGCTGTGACTCGTCAAGCTTCTCCGTATGGCGCTCCAACGCAGTAGGCGTCAGTTTCTCAGTCAGTGCAGTATCCTAGTCTCCAGAGCTCTCTGCTATCATGAGACAGACACTCATGGGGGAATATAGCATTCGTGGAGGGGTGTCTTGAGGCACTCCAGGGCACTGGGGTAAGCATCTAAACCGGGCTGCTGGGGGCCCTAGCACTGGGGGCCTCTCTTTCAGTGAGCATTCCAGGTGTCACTTCCTTAGCACCTTGTGAGTTTCAGCCAGATGCAGCCTTGCATAGGTCTCTATACAGGTAGAAGTCCGTAAAATAAATGGTTACGCTCCTCACAAGGGAGACGGCTATGTCTTACGTCTTTCGCGTCTGACTCGCAAGTGCGTGTTTGGCTGTTAATACTCAAGACTCTCACAAATGGCCTCTGCCTTCAAAGGGACCTCAGTTTCCCAGTCAGTAACAAAAGACTTAGTCTCACAGTGCTCTCTGCAATACACAGAGCTACCCCACAAGCGGAAAAACCGAGGTGTGTTGGGGGGCAAAAGAAGCGTGAGGGGAAGGGTGCCCTTCACGCTACATCCTGGCAACTGACGAAGGTCGAAGACTCTACCTGGGGCTCTTGAAGCCTAGGCACTGTGGCCGCTTTACAACTGACTTTCCAGGTATGCATCTTGTCACGCCCATTGTGATTTTCAGCACAGATGGCAGCCCTTGCAGGGTCTATTGCCTTAGAAGTCTCAAAATATGTTGCCCAAGGGAACTGCCTTATTCAAGTCCTTCCCTAGGTTCAAAAGGGGTTTAGGGCTGTTGAAGACCGTCCAGAAACAGCAAGGCCTCTGCTTCCCCACGTGGCCGTCATGGGTCCCAGTCATGAACCGGACTAGGTGTCCAGATGGCATCACTGATACAGAACCAAAGCATGGTGTAATAGCATCTGAGGAGGGTCTTCTTGAAGTCTTCCTTCTTTGGGGATGAGCCCTACCGGGTGCTGGGGCATGCAACTGTGGACCCGTTTCCACTGACTGTCCAGGTTAGATCACTTCCCATGCCCCTTGTGATTTCTCTGCCAGCATCGGAGTCTAGCAGGGTCTCGTCCTTGAAAGTCAAAAAAGGTACTAGCCAATGGGAACTGCTTTATTTCGTCTTCCCTGGTGCAATAGGTGTTGGCTGTGAAGAGCTCACCAAGAACAATGGCACTGCTGCCCATAGTCGCAGGTTTCCCTGTCAGTAAGAGACCTAGTCATCCAACACTCGTCTGCTTACAGAAGCTGACCATGTGAAAAAATAGCTTAGAGGTTGGTGTGCTTCACGTTTCGCCAGGGCACAGTCGACAGCTCTTCCTTGGGCTTTGGTTAGTCTATGGTCAACTGTAACCTCTCTTTACCGACTGACTTTTCCTAGTTATCACTTCAGACCCACCCCTTTGTGATGTTCAGCCAGGATGCAGCCTATCGGCAGGGTCACTTCCTTAGAGTCAAAAAAGGTACGCACACAAGGGACTGCTTATTACAGTCGTTCCTGGTTTGCATGCGGTGTATTGGCTGTGAAGGACCCCGAGATTACAATGGCTCTCCCCCCATGACCGGCCCTCAATTTCCCAGATCAGATAACTAAAGACCCTAGTCGCACAAGAGCGCTCTCTGCTACAGAGCATACATGGGAATAGTAGCTCTGAGAATGGTGCCCTTGAGGTGCCCCTGCACATTGGGGCAAGCTCCTACGCTGTGGTGCTGGGGCCTAGGTCATTGTGGCTTGTCCTTTTTCACTGTGAACTTTACAAGATATCACTTGCCAACCCCCTTCTCTGATTTTCAGGCCAGACTGCAGCTCTGCAGGGGCTCCTTCCATTAGAGGTCAAAAAGAGTAGCGTGAAGGGTACCTGCGTAGTCCACTGTTCATTCCCTTGGTTAGGCGACGAGGGTGTTTGGCTCTGAGGAGACGCCAGGATATCACAGGTTGGGCATCTGCTCCAGAGAGCGCATCTAGTGTTCACTACCACTGTTCACGAACTAGGAAACTAGATCTCAAGAGCTCTCTGCCTACTCAGAGGACACAATGGGCTTAAATCGTCTGTGGAGTGGTGCCTTCACGTTCCAGGCCCCTGGTCGAAGCACTTACACATGGGGCTTTGGAGCCTAGGGGGGGGGCAACTGTGAGCCTCTTTCCACCTGATACTTTACAGGTATCACTTCCCAGCCACCTTGTGATTTTCAGCCAGAGATGCATTGCCTTGCGCAGGGTCTCTAGGACTTGCTTAGAGTCAAAAAAGGGTAGCCAAAGGGACTTGCTTATTTCAGTCTTCCCCTGCGTGCAAGGGGGAGGTGTTTTGGCTGTGAAAGACACCGGCCAGAACAATTGGCTCTGCTCCCAGGGCCTCAGTTGTTACTACCAGTCAGAACAGACACTAGTCTCCAGAGTGTGGAGAGGTGCCTTCACGTTCCAGGGCACTGTCGAAGGGGCGGGAAGCCGCCTTACGGGGTGGGGGGCGGCTCTACCCTGTGGCTTTGGTGCCTAGGCACTGGTAGATGCTCTCATTTCGCTCACTGACTTTCCCAGTCGTATCAGCTATGTCCCAGCACCCCTTGTGATTTTCACAGCCCAGAATGCAGCCTTTGTGCAGCGGTCTCTTCCGCTTACGAGTCAAAAAAGGTAGCCCCAAGGGGACTGCTTAATTCAAGTATCTTTCACTGGTGCAAGAGGTGTTTGGCTGTTGAAGACGCCAGAACAATGGCTCTGCTCCCAGGGCTCTCTCAGTTTCCCCAGTCAGAACAGACTAGTCCTCCAGAGCTCTCTGCTACAGAGCAGACATGGGGAAAAAAGTCGCTTGAGGAGGGTGCCTTGAGGTTCCAGGGCACTGGGAAGCCTTACCCGGCTTTGGAGCCTAGGCACTGTGGCCTCTTTTCACTGACTTTCCAGGTATCACTTCCCAGCCCTTGTGATTTTCAGCCAGATGCAGCCTTGCAGGGTCTCTTCCTTAGAGTCAAAAAAGGTTAGCCCAAGGGACTGCTTATTCATACTTCCCTGGTGCAAGAGGTGTTTGGCTGTGAAGACGCCAGAACAATGGCTCTGCTCCCAGGGCCTCAGTTTCCCAGTCAGAACAGACCTAGTCTCCAGAGCTCTCTGCTACCAGAGCAGACATGGGGAAAAAGCGCTGTGGAGGGTGCCTTCACGTTCCAGGGCACTGTCGAGGTAGCCTTACCTGGGCTTTGGAGCCTAGGCACTGTGGCCTCTTTTCACTGACTTTTCCAGGTATCACTTCCCAGCCCCGTGTGATTTTCAGCCAGATGGCAGCCTTGCAGGGTCTCTTCCTTAGAGTCAAAAAAGGTAGCCCAAAGGGACTGCTTATTCAGTCTTCCCTGGTGCAAGAGGTGTTTGGCTGTGAAGAACGCCAGAACAATGGCTCTGCTCCCAGGGCTCAGTTTCCCAGTCAGAACAGACCCTAGTCTCCAGAGCTCTCTGCTACAGAGCACGACATGGGGAAAAAATCGAGCTTGAGGAGGGTTCCTTGACGTTCCATGCCTTGTCGAAACCCTACCCTGGTTGATTGGAGCCTAGGCACTGTGGCCTCTTTCACTGACTTTCCAGGTATCACTTCCCAGCCCCTTGTGATTTTCAGCCAGGATGCAGCCTTGCAGGGGTCTCTTCCTTAGAGTCAAAAAAGGTTAGCCCAAGGGACTGCTTATTCAGTCTTCCCTGGTGCAAGACAGGTGTTTGGCTGTGAAGACGCCAGAACAATGGCTCTGCTCCCAGGGCCTCAGTTTCCAGTCAGAAATCTGATCCAGAGACCTAGTCTCCAGAGCTCTCTGCTACAGAGCAGACATGGGGAAATAGCTCTGAGGAGGGTTCCTTCAACGGCCAGGGGCACTGTCGAAGCCCTACCCTGGGTGCTGGGGCTAGGCACTGTGGCCTCTTTCACCTGACTTTTCCAGGTATCACTTCCCAGCCCCTTGTGATTTTCAGCCAGATGCAGCCTTGCAGGGTCTCTTCCTTAGAGTCAAAAAAGGTAGCCCATGGGACTGCTTATTCAGTCCATTTCCCTGGTGCAAGAGGTGTTTGGCTGTGAAGACGCCAGAACAATGGCTCTGCTCCCAGGGCCTCAGTTTTCCCAGTCAGAAACAGACCTAGTCTCCAGTAGCTCTCTGCTACACGATACCGACAAATGGAAAAACAGCTAGACATGTGGAAAAAAGCGCTGAGGAGGGTTCCTTGAGGCTCCCTGGGAGGCTTGGGGACAAGCCCTACCCTGGTGCTGGGGAGCCTAGGCACTGTGGCCTCTTTCACTGACTTTCCAGGTATCACTTCCCAGCCCCTTGTGATTTTCAGCCAGATGCAGCCTTGCAGGGTTCTCTTCCTTAGAGTCAAAAAAGGTAGCCCAAGGGACTGCTTATTCAGTCTTCCCTGGTGCACAAGAGGTGTTTGGCTGGCTGAAGACGCCAGAACAATGGCTCCTGCTCCCAGGGCCCTCAGTTTCCCAGTCAGAAACAGACCTAGTCTCCAGAGCTCTCTGCTACAGAGCAGACATGGGGAAATAAATGCTCTGAGGAGGGTTCCTTCGAGGCTCCCTGCCTCTGGGCGGGAAGCCTTACCCCCACCGGCTTTGGAGCCTAGGCACTGTGGCCTCTTTCACTGACTTTCCCAGGTATCACTTCCACAACAGCCCCCATTGTGATTTTCAGCCAGATGCAGCCTTGACAGGGTCTCTTCCTTAGAGTCAAAAAAGGTAGCCCAAGGGGACTGCTTATCTCAGTCTTCCCCTGTGCAAGAGGTGTTTGGCTGTGAATGACGCCAGAACAATGGCTCTGCTCCCAGGGGCACTCAGTTTCCCAGTCAGAACAGACCTAGTCTCCAGAGCTCTCTGCTACAGAGCAGACATGGGGAAAAAGCGCTGAGGAGGGTGCCTTCACGTTCCAGGGCACTGTCGAAGCCTTACCTTGGGCTTTGGGACCTAGGCCACTGTGCCCACTCTTTCACATGACTTTCCAGGTATCACTTCCCAGCCCCTTGTGATTTTCAGCCAGATGCAAGCCTTGCAGGGTCTATTTCCTTAGAGTCAAAAAAGGTAGCCCCAGGGGATTGCTTATTCAGTCTTCCCTGGTGCAAGAGGTGTTTGGCTGTGAAGACGCCAGAGACAATGGCTCTGCTCCCAGGGCCTCAGTTTCCCAGTCAGAAACAGACCTAGTCTCCAGAGCTCTCTGCTACAGAGCAGACATGGGGAAAAAGCGCTGTGGAGGATGAGTGCCTTGACGTTCCTGGGCACTGTCGAAGCCTTACCTGGGCTTTGGGGGCCTAGGCACTGTGGCCTCTTTCACTGACTTTCCAGGTATCACTTCCAGCCCCTTTGTGATTTTCAGCCAGATGCAGCCTTGCAGGGTCTCTTCCTTAGAGTCAAAAAAAGGTAGCCCAAGGAGACTGCTTATTCAGTCCTTCCCTGGTGCAAGATGAGGTGTTTGGCTGTTTGAAGACGCCAGAAAAATGGCTGTGCTCCCAGTGGCCTCAGTTTTCCCATGTCAGAACAGACCTAGTCTCCAGAGCTCTCTGCTACAGAGCAGACATGGGGAAATAGCTCTGAGGCGAGGGTTTCCTTGAGGCTCCCTGCCAACTGCGGAAGCCCTTACCCGGGTGCTGGGTACCCTAGGCACTGTGGCCTCTTTCACTGACTTTCCAGGTATCACACATCCCAGCCCCTTGTGATTTTCAGCCAGATGCAGCCTGCAGTGGTCTCTTCCTTAGAGTCAAAAAAGGTAGCCCCAAGGGACTGCTTATTCAGTCTTCCCTGGTGCAAGAGGTGTTTGGCTGTGAAGACGCCAGAACAATGGCTCTGCTCCCTCAGGGCCTCAGTTTCCCAGTCAGACACAGACCTAGTCTCCAGAGCTCTCTGCTATCAGAGCAGACATGGGGAAATAAGCTCTGAGGAGGGTTCCTTGAGGCTCCCTGCCTTGTCGAAGCCCCTACACCGGGCTTTGGAGCCTAGGCACTGTGGGCCCTCTTTCACCTGACTTTCCAGGGTATCACTTCCCAGCAGCCTTGTGATTTTTCAGCCAGATGCAGCCTTGCAGGGTCTCTTCCTTAGAGTCAAAAAAGGTAGCCCAAGGGACTGCTTATTAAGCCTTCCCTGGTCAGTCTTTGGTTGGATATTAGTCGCAAACAAGGTGTGCTGGGACTGTTTCTACAAGACGCCTATTCTCCAGAACTCTACTGCTACAGTGGAAATGTGGGACTCGCACCTGACTTGGGGACGCGCTCCCGGGCTCCCAGGGCCTCAGTTTCCCAGTATCAGAACAGACCTAGTGGCTCCAGAGCTCTCTGCTCACCAGAGCAGACATGTGGGAAGAGACGACTGAGGCAGTGCCCTTGTGGAGGCTTCCACTGCCAGAATACTGGGGGAATAGCCTCTCACGAGGGTCTGGCTCCAGGCTTTGGTCCTGAGAAGCCTAGGGTGGGGACGCACAACTGGCACTGTCCTCTTTCACTGACTTTCCCCCAGAGCTCTCTGCTACAGAGCAGACATGGGGAAAATAGCTCTGTGGAGGGTTCCTTGAGGCTTCCTGCACTGTCGAAAGCCTTACCTGGGTTTTGGAGCCTAGGCACTGTGGCCTCTTTCACTGACTTTCCAGGTATCACTTTCCCAGCCCCTTGTGATTTTCAGCCAGATGCAGCCTTGCAGGGTCTCTTCCTTAGAGTCAAAAAAGGTAGCCCAAGGAGACTGCTTATTCAGTCTTCCCTGGTGCAAGAGGTGTTTGGCTGTGAAGACGCCAGAAACAATGGCTCTGCTCCCAGGGCCTCAGTTTCCCAGTCAGAACAGACCTAGTCTCCAGAGCTCTCTGCTACAGAGCAGACATGGGGAAAAAGCGCTGTGGAGGGTGCCTTCACGTTCCAGGGCACTTGTCGAAGCCTTACCTGGGCTTTGGAGCCTAGGCACTGTGGCCTCTTTCACTGACTTTCCCAGGTATCACTTCCCAGCCCCTTGTGATTTTCAGCCAGATGCAGCCTTGCAGGGTCTCTTCCTCCTTAGAGTCAAAAAAGGTAGCCCAAGGGACTGCTTATTCAGTCTTCCCTGGTGCAAGAGGTGTTTGGCTGTGAAGACGCCAGAAACAATGGCTCTGCTCCCAGGGCCTCAGTTTCCCAGTCAGAACAGACCTAGTCTCCAGAGCTCTCTGCTACAGAGCAGACATGGGAAAAAAGCGCTCTGTGGAGGGTTCCTTCACGTTCCAGGGCACTGTCGAAGCCCTACCTGGCATGTGCTTTGGAGCCTAGGCACTGTGGCCTCTTTTTCACTGACTTTCCAGGTATCACTTCCCAGCCCCTTGTGATTTTCAGCCAGATGCAGCCTTGCAGGGTCTCTTCCTTAGAGTCAAAAAAAGGTAGCCCAAGGGACTGCTTATTCAGTCTTCCCTGGTGCAAGAGGTGTTTGGCTGTGAAGACGCCAGAACAATGGCTCTGCTCCCAGGGCCTCAGTTTCCCAGTCAGAACAGACCTAGTCTCCAGAGCTCTCTGCTACAGAGCAGACATGGGGGAAAAAGCGCTGTGGAGGGTGCCTTCACGTTCCAGGGCACTGTCGAAGCCTTACCTGGGCTTTGGAGCCTAGGCACTGTGGCCTCTTTCACTGACTTTCCAGGTATCACTTCCCAGCCCCTTGTGATTTTCAGCCAGATGCAGCCTTGCAGGGTCTCTTCCTTAGAGTCAAAAAAGGTAGCCCAAGGGACTGCTTATTCAGTCTTCCCTGGTGCAAGAGGTGTTTGGCTGTGAAGACGCCAGAACAATGGCTCTGCTCCCAGGGCCTCAGTTTCCCAGTCAGAACAGACCTAGTCTCCAGAGCTCTCTGCTACAGAGCAGACATGGGGAAAAAAGCGCTCTGTGGAGGGTTCCTTGAGGCTTCCTGGGCACTGGGGAAGCCCTACCCGGGCTTTGGGGCCTAGGCACTGTGGCCTCTTTCACTGACTTTCCAGGTATCACTTCCCAGCCCCTTGTGATTTTCAGCCAGATGCAGCCTTGCAGGGTCTCTTCCTTAGAGTCAAAAAAGGTAGCCCAAGGGACTGCTTATTCAGTCTTCCCTGGTGCAAGAGGTGTTTGGCTGTGAAGACGCCAGAACAATGGCTCTGCTCCCAGGGCCTCAGTTTCCCAGTCAGAACAGACCTAGTCTCCAGAGCTCTCTGCTACAGAGCAGACATGGGGAAAAAGCGCTGTGGGAGGGTGCCTTCACGTTCCCTGGCACTGTCGAAGCCTTACCTGGGCTTTGGAGCCTAGGCACTGTGGCCTCTTTCACTGACTTTCCAGGTATCACTTCCCAGCCCCTTGTGATTTTCAGCCAGATGCAGCCTTGCAGGGTCTCTTCCTTAGAGTCAAAAAAGGTAGCCCAAGGGACTGCTTATTCAGTCTTCCCTGGTGCAAGAGGTGTTTGGCTGTGAAGACGCCAGAACAATGGCTCTGCTCCCAGGGCCTCAGTTTCCCAGTCAGAACAGACCTAGTCTCCAGAGCTCTCTGCTACAGAGCAGACATGGGGAAAAAAGCTCTGTGGAGGGTGCCTTCACGTTCCAGGGCACTGTCGAAGCCTTACCTGGGCTTTGGAGCCTAGGCACTGTGGCCTCTTTCACTGACTTTCCAGGTATCACTTCCCAGCCCCTTGTGATTTTCAGCCAGATGCAGCCTTGCAGGGTCTCTTCCTTAGAGTCAAAAAAGGTAGCCCAAGGGACTGCTTATTCAGTCTTCCCTGGTGCAAGAGGTGTTTGGCTGTGAAGACGCCAGAACAATGGCTCTGCTCCCAGGGCCTCAGTTTCCCAGTCAGAACAGACCTAGTCTCCAGAGCTCTCTGCTACAGAGCAGACATGGGGAAAAAGCGCTGAGGAGGGTGCCTTCAGGTTCCAGGGCACTGGGGAAGCCTTACCTGGGCTTTGGAGCCTAGGCACTGTGGCCTCTTTCACTGACTTTCCAGGTATCACTTCCCAGCCCCTTGTGATTTTCAGCCAGATGCAGCCTTGCAGGGTCTCTTCCTTAGAGTCAAAAAAGGTAGCCCAAGGGACTGCTTATTCAGTCTTCCCTGGTGCAAGAGGTGTTTGGCTGTGAAGACGCCAGAACAATGGCTCTGCTCCCAGGGCCTCAGTTTCCCAGTCAGAACAGACCTAGTCTCCAGAGCTCTCTGCTACAGAGCAGACATGGGGAAAAAAGCGCTGTGGAGGGTGCCTTCACGTTCCAGGGCACTGTCGAAGCCTTACCTGGGCTTTGGAGCCTAGGCACTGTGGCCTCTTTCACTGACTTTCCAGGTATCACTTCCCAGCCCCTTGTGATTTTCAGCCAGATGCAGCCCTTGCAGGGTCTCTTCCTTAGAGTCAAAAAAGGTAGCCCAAGGGACTGCTTATTCAGTCTTCCCTGGTGCAAGAGAGGTGTTTGGCTGTGAAGACGCCAGAACAATGGCTCTGCTCCCAGGGCCTCAGTTTCCCAGTCAGAACAGACCTAGTCTCCAGAGCTCTCTGCTACAGAGCAGACATGGGGAAAAAGCTCTGAGGAGGGTTCCTTGAGGTTCCTGCCTTGGGGAAGCCTTACCTGGGCTTTGGGCCTAGGCACTGTGGCCTCTTTCACTGACTTTCCAGGTATCACTTCCCAGCCCCTTGTGATTTTCAGCCAGATGCAGCCTTGCAGGGTCTCTTCCTTAGAGTCAAAAAAAGGTAGCCCAAGGGACTGCTTATTCAGTCTTCCCTGGTGCAAGAGGTGTTTGGCTGTGAAGACGCCAGAACAATGGCTCTGCTCCCAGGGCCTCAGTTTCCCAGTCAGAACAGACCTAGTCTCCAGAGCTCTCTGCTACAGAGCAGACATGGGGAAAAGCGCTGTGGAGGGTGCCTTCAGGTTCCAGGGCACTGTCGAAGCCTTACCTGGGCTTTGGAGCCTAGGCACTGTGGCCTCTTTCACTGACTTTCCAGGTATCACTTCCCAGCCCCTTGTGATTTTCAGCCAGATGCAGCCTTGCAGGGTCTCTTCCTTAGAGTCAAAAAAGGTAGCCCAAGGGACTGCTTATTCAGTCTTCCCTGGTGCAAGAGGTGTTTGGCTGTTAAGACGCCAGAAACAATGGCTCTGCTCCCAGGGGCCTCAGTTTCCCAGTCAGAACAGACCTAGTCTCCCAGAGCTCTCTGCTACAGAGCAGACATGGGGCAAATAGCTCTGAGGAGGGTCCTTGAGGTTCCCTGGCTTGGGGAAGCCCTACCCTGGGCTTTGGGGCCTAGGCACTGTGGCCTCTTTCACTGACTTTCCAGGTATCACTTCCCAGCCCCTTGTGATTTTCAGCCAGATGCAGCCTTGCAGGGTCTCTTCCTTAGAGTCAAAAAAGGTAGCCCAAGGGACTGCTTATTCAGTCTTCCCTGGTGCAAACAGGTGTTTGGCTGTTAAGAACGCCAGAACAATGGCTCTGCTCCCAGGGCCTCAGTTTCCCAGTCAGAACAGACCTAGTCTCCAGAGCTCTCTGCTACAGAGCAGACATGGGGGAAATAGCTCTGAGGAGGGTTCCTTGACGTTCCCTGGGCTTGGGGAAGCCCTACCCGGGCTTTGGGGCCTAGGCACTGTGGCCTCTTTCACTGACTTTCCAGGTATCACTTCCAGCCCCTTGTGATTTTCAGCCAAATGCAGCCTTGCAGGGTCTCTTCCTTAGAGTCAAAAAAGGTAGCCCAAGGGAGTGCTTATTCAGTCTTCCCTGGTGCAAGAGGTGTTTGTCTGTTAAGACGCCAGAACAATGGGTCTGCTCCCAGGGCCTCAGTTTCCCAGTCAGAACAGACCTAGTAGTCCAGAGCTCTCTGCTACAGAGCACACATGGGGCAATAGCTCTGAGGAGGAGTTCCTTGAGGTTCCCTGGCTTTGGGGAAGCCCTACCCGGGCGGTGGGGCCTAGGCACTGTGGCCTCTTCCACTGACTTTCCAGGTAGCACTTTCCAGCCCCTTGTGATTTTCAGCCAAAGGCAGCCTGGCAGGGTTTCTTCCTTAGAGTCATAAAAGGTAGCCCAAGGGAGTGCTTATTCAGGCCTCCCTGGTCCAAGAGGTGTTTGTCTGTTAAGAAGCCACAACAATGCGTCTGCTTCAGGGCCTGAGTTTCCCAGTCAGAACATACCTAGTCTCCAGAGCTCACTGTTACAGAGCACACATCGGTCAATAGCTATGAAGAGTGTTCCTTGAGGTTCCCTGTCTTGAGGAAGCCCTACACGGGCAGTAGGGCCTAGGCACTGTGGCCTCTTCCACGGACTTTCCAGGTAGTACTTTCCAGCCCCTTGTGATTTTCAGCTAAAGGCAGCCTGGCAGGGTCTCTTCCTTAGAGTCATAAAAGGTAGCCCAAGGGAGTGCTTATTCAGGCTTCCCTGGTACAAGAGGTGTTTGTCCGTTAAGAATCCACAGCAATTGGTCTGCTTCCAGGGACTCAGTTTCCTAGTCAGAACAGCCCTAGTAGTCTCCAGAGCTCTCTGCTACAGAGCACACACGGGGCAATAGCTCTGAGGAGTGTTCCTTGAGTTTGCCCGGCTTGGGGAATCCCTACCCGGGCGGTGGGGCCTAGGCACAGTGGCCTGTTCCACTGACTTTCCAGGTAGCACTTTCCAGCCCCTTGTGATTTTCAGCCAAAGGCAGCCTGGCAGGGACTGTTCCTTAGAGTCATAAAACGTAGCCCAAGGGAGTGCTTATTCAGGCTTCCCTGGTACAAGAGGTGTTTGTCTGTTAAGAAGTCACAACAATGGGTCTGCTCCCAGGGCCTGAGTTTCCCCGTCAGAACAGACCTAGTCTCCAGAGCTCTCTGCTACAGAGCACACATGGGGCAATAGCTCTGAGGAGTGTTCCTTGAGGTTCCCTGGCTTGGGGAAGCCCTAACCGGGCGGTGGGGCCTAGGCACTGTGGCCTCTTCCACTGACTTTCCAGGTAGAACTTTCCAGGCCCTTGTGATTTTCAGCCAATTGCAGCCTGGCAGTGTCTCTTCCTTAGAATCATAAAAGGTAGCCCAAGGGAGTGCTTATTCAGGTTTCCCTGGTACAAGAGTTGTTTGTTAAGAAGCCACAACAATAGGTCTGCTCCCAGGCCCTCAGTTTTAGAGTCAGAACAGACCTAGTCTCCGGAGCTCTCTGCTATCGAGCACACACGCAGCAATTGCTCTGAGGAGTGTTCCTTGAGGTTCCCTGGCTTGGGGAAGCCCTACCCGGGCGGTGGGGCCTAGGCACTGTGGCCTCTTCCACTGACTTTCCAGGTAGCACTTTCCAGCCGCTTGTGATTTTCAGTTAAAGGCAGCCTGGTAGGGTCTCTTCCTTAGAGTCATAAATGGTAGCCCAAGGAAGTGCTTACTCAGGCTCCCCTGGTGCAAGAGGTGTTTGTCTGTTAAGAAGCCACAACAATGGGTCTGCTCCCAGGGATTCAGTTTCCCAGTCAGAACATACCTAGTCTCCAGAGCTCACTGTTACAGAGCACACATGGGGCAATAGCTCTGAGGAGTGTTCCTTGAGGTTCACTGGCTTGGGGAAGCCCTACCCGGGTGGTAGGGCCTAGGCACTGTGGACTCTTCCACTGACTTTCCAGGTATCACTTCCCAGCCCCTTGTGATTTTCAGCCAGATGCAGCCTTGCAGGTTCTCTTCCTTAGAGTCAAAAAAAGGTAGCCCAAGGGACTGCTTATTCAGTCTTCCCTGGTGCAAGAGGTGTTTGGCTGTGAAGACGCCAGAACAATGGCTCTGCTCCCAGGGCCTCAGTTTCCCAGTCAGAACAGACCTAGTCTCCAGAGCTCTCTGCTACAGAGCAGACATGGGGGGGAAAGCGCTGTGGAGGGTGCCTTCACGTTCCAGGGCACTGTCGAAGCCTTACTTTGGAGGCTAGGCACTGTGGCCTCTTTCACTGACTTTCCAGGTATCACTTCCCAGCCCCTTGTGATTTTCAGCCAGATGCAGCCTTGCAGGGTCTCTTCCTTAGAGTCAAAAAAGGTAGCCCAAGGGACTGCTTATTCAGGCTTCCCTGGTGCAAGAGGTGTTTGGCTGTGAAGACGCCAGAACAATGGCTCTGCTCCCCAGGGGCCTCAGTTTCCCAGTCAGAACAGACCTAGTCTCCAGAGCTCTCTGCTACAGAGCACACATGGGGCAATAGCTCTGAGGAGTGTTCCTTGAGGTTCCCTGGCTTGGGGAAGCCCTACCCGGGCGGTGGGGCCTAGGCACTGTGGCTTCTTCCACTGACTTTCCCAGGTAGCACTTTCCAGCCCTTTGTGATTTTCAGCCAAAGGCAGCCTGGCAGGGTCTCTTCCTTAGAGTCATAAAAGGTAGCCCAAGGGAGTGCTTATTCAAGCTTCCCTGGTGCAAGAGGTGTTTGTCTGTTAAGAAGCCACAACAATGGGTCTGATCCCAGGGCCTCAGTTTCCCAGTCAGAACAGACCTAGTCTCCAGAGCTCTCTGCTACAGAGCACACATGGGGCAATAGCTCTGAGGAGTGTTCCTTGAGGTTCCCTGGCTTGGGGAAGCCCTACCTGGGCGCTGGGGCCTAGGCACTGTGGCCTGTTCCACTGACTTTCCTGGTAACACTTTCTAGCCACTTGTGATTTTCAGCACAAAAAGGCAGCCTGGCAGGGTCTCTTCCTTAGAGTCATAAAAGGTAGCCCAAGGGAGTGCTTATTCAAGCTTCCCTGGTGCAAGAGGTGTTTGTCTGTTAAGAAGCCACAACAATGGGTCTGCTCCCAGGGGCCTCAGTTTTCCCAGTCAGAACAGACCTAGTAGTCTCCAGAGCTCTCTGCTACAGAGCACACATGGGGCAATAGCTCTGAGGAGTGTTCCTTGAGGTTCCCTGGCTTGGGGAAGCCCTACCCGGGCGGTGGGGCCTAGGCACTGTGGCCTCTTCCACTGACTTTCCAGGGTATCACTTTCCAGCCCCTTGTGATTTTCAGCCAAAGGGCAGCCTGGCAGGGTCTCTTCCTTAGAGTCATAAAAAAGGTAGCCCCAAGGGAGTGCTTATTCAGTCTTCCCTGGTGGCGAAAGAGGTGTTTGGCTGTTAAGAAGCCACAACAATGGGTCTGCTCCCAGGGCCTCAGTTTCCCAGTCAGAACAGACCTAGTAGTATCTCCAGAGCTCTCTGCTACAGAGCACACATGGGGCAATAGCTCTGAGGAGTTTCCTTGACGGTTCCCTGGCTTGGGGGAAGCCCTACCCGGGGGCGGTGGGGCCTAGGCACTGTGGCCTCTTCCACTGACTTTCCAGGTAGCACATTTCCAGCCCCTTGTGATTTTCAGCCAAATGCAGCCCTGGCAGGGTCTCTTCCTTAGAGTCATAAAAGGTAGCCCAAGGGAGTGCTTATTCAGTCTTCCCTGGTGCAAGAGGTGTTTGTCTGTTAAGAGACGCAGACAACAATGGGTTCTGCTCCCCAGGGCCTCAGTTTCCCAGTCAGAACAGACCTAGTAGTCTCCAGAGCTCTCTGCTACAGAGCACACATGGGGCAATAGCTCTGAGGAGTGTTCCTTGAGGTTCCCTGGCTTGGGGAAGCCCTACCCGGGGCGGTGCGGGGGCCTAGGCACTGTGGCCTCTTCCACTGACTTTCCCAGGTAGCACTTTCCAGCCCCTTGTGATTTTCAGCCAAAGGCAGCCTGGCAGGGTCTCTTCCTTAGAGTCATAAAAGGTAGCCCAAGGGAGTGCTTATTCAGGCTTCCCTGGTGCAAGAGGTGTTTTTGTCTGTTAAGAAGCCAGAACAAATGGGTCTGCTCCCAGGGCCTCAGTTTCAGAACCGTGGACTAGTTCAGAACAGACCTAGTCTCCAGAGCTCTCTGCTACAGAGCACACATGGGGGCAATAGCTCTGAGGAGTGTTCCTTGAGGTTCCCTGGCTTGGGGAAGCCCTACCCGGGTGGTGGGGCCTAGGCACTGTGGCCTCTTCCACTGACTTTCCAGGTAGCACTTTCCAGCCCCTTGTGATTTTCAGCCAAAAGGCAGCCTGGCAGGGTCTCTTCCTTAGAGTCATAAAAGGTAGCCCAAGGGAGTGCTTATTCAAGCTTCCCTGGTGCAAGAGGTGTTTGTCTGTTAAGAAGCCACAACAATGGGTCTGCTCCCAGGGCCTCAGTTTCCCAGTCAGAACAGACCTAGTCTCCAGAGCTCTCTGCTACAGAGCACACATGGGGCAATAGCTCTGAGGAGTGTTCCTTGAGGTTCCCTGGCTTGGGGAAGCCCTACCCGGCCGGGCGGTGGGGCCTAGGCACTGTGGCCTCTTCCACTGACTTTCCAGGTAGCACTTTCCAGCCCCTTGTGATTTTCAGCCAAAGGCAGCCTGGCAGGGTCTCTTCCTTAGAGTCATAAAAGGTAGCCCAAGGGAGTGCTTATTCAGGCTTCCCTGGTGCAAGAAGAGGTGTTTGTCTGTTAAGAAGCCAACAACAATGGGTCTGCTCCCAGGGCCTCAGTTTCCCAGTCAGAACAGACCTAGTCTCCAGAGCTCTCTGCTACAGAGCACACATGGGGCAATAGCTCTGAGGAGTGTGTCCTTGACGTTTACCCTGGCTTGGGGAAGCCCTACCCCGGGCGGTTGGGACCTAGGCACTGTGGCCTCTTCCACTGACTTTCCAGGTAGCACTTTCCAGCCCCTTGTGATTTTCAGCCAAAGGCAGCCTGGCAGGGTCTCTTCCTTAGAGTCATAAAAAGGTAGCCCAAGGGAGTGCTTATTCAGGCTTCCCTGGTGCAAGAGGTGTTTGTCTGTTAAGAAGCCACAACAATGGGTCTGCTCCCAGGGCCTCAGTTTCCCAGTCAGAACAGACCTAGTCTCCAGAGCTCTCTGCTACACAGAGCACACATGTGGGGGCAATAGCTCTGAGGAGTGTTCCTTGAGGTTCCCTGGCTTGGGGAAGCCCTACCCGGGCGTGGGGGCCTAGGCACTGTGGCCTCTTCCACTGACTTTCCAGGTAGCACTTTCCAGCCACCTTGTGATTTTCAGCCAAAGGCAGCCTGCCTCTGCAGGGTCTCTTCCTTAGAGTCATAAAAAAGGTAGCCCAAGGGAGTGCTTATATTCAATCTTCCCTGGTGCAAGAGGTGTTTGGTGTTTGTCTGTTAAGAAGCCACAACAAATGGGTCTGCTTCTCCAGGGCCTCAGTTTCCCAGTCAGAACAGGCCTAGTATCCAGAGAGCTCTCTGCTACAGAGCACACATGGGGCAATAGCTCTGAGGAGGGTTCCTTGACGTTTCCCTGGCTTGGGGAAGCCCTACCCGGGGCGGTGGGGCCTAGGCACAATGGCCCCTACCACTGACTTTCCAGGTAGCACTTTCCAGCCCCCTTGTGATTTTCAACCAAATGGAGCCTGGCAGGGTCTTTTTCCTTAGAGTCATAAAAGATAGCCCAAGGGAGTGCTTATTCAGACTTCCCTGGTGCAAGAGGTGTTTTGTCTGTTAAGTAACCACAACAATGGGTCTGCCCCCAGGGCCTCAGTTTCCCAGTCAGAACAGACCTAGTAGTCCCAGAGAGCTCTCTGCTACAGAGAGCACACATGGGGCAAATAGCTCTGAGGAGTGTTCCTTGAGGTTCCCTGGCTTGGGGAAGCCCTACCCGGGAATTGGGGCCTAGGCACTGTGGCCTCTTTCACTGACTTTCCCTTCGGTAGCACTTTCCACAAGCCCCTTGTGATTTTCAGCCAAAGGCAGCCTGGCAGGGGTCTCTTTCTTAGAGTCATAAAAAGTAGCCCAAAGGGAAAGTCTGCTTATTTCAGGCTTCCCTGGTGCAAGAGGTGTTTGTTTGTCTGTTAAGAGAAGCCACAACAATGGGTCTGCTGCCCAGGGCCTCAGTTTCCCCAGTCAGAACAGACCTAGTAGTCCCCAGAGCTCTCTGCTACAGAGCACACATGGGGCAATTAAGCTCTGAGGAGTGTTTCCTTCCTGTTCCCCTGGCTTGGGGCTCTAGCCCTGCCCCAGATGCGGATGGGGCCTAGGCACTGTGGCCTTCTTCCACTGACTTTCCAGGTAGCACTTTCCAGCACCCTTGTGATTTTCAGCCCAAAGGCAGCCTGGCAGGGTCTCTTTCCTTAGAGTCCATAAAAGGTAGCCCAAGGGAGTGCTTATTCAGTCTTTCCCTGGTGCAAGAGGTGTTTTGTGTGTTAAGAAGGGCCACAAACAATGGGTCTGCTCCCCAGGGCCCTCAGTTTCACCAGTCAGAACACATACGACCTAGTCTCCAGAGCTCTCTTGCTACAGAGCACACAATGGGGCAAATAGCTCTGAGGAGGGTTCCTTTGAGGTTTCCCTGGCTTGGGGAAGCCTCTTTCCCGGGCGCGCAAGGGGCCTAGGCACTGTGGGCCTCTTTCACTGACTTTCCAGGTAGCACTTTCCCAGCCCCTTGTGATTTTTCAGCCAAAGGCAGCCTGGCAGGGTCTCTTCCTTAGAGTCATAAAAAGGTAGTCCCAAGGGAGTGCTTATTCAAGCTTCCCTGGTGCAACGAGGTGTTTGTCTGTTAAGAAGAGCCACAACAATGGGTACTGCTCCCAGGACCTCAGTTTCCCAGTCAGAACAGACCTAAGTAGTCTCCCAGAGTCTCTCTGCTACAGAGCACACACATGGGGCAATAGCTCTGAGGAGTGTTTCCTTGTGGTTTTTTCAGCTGGCTTGGGGAAGCCCCTAATCCCTGCGGGGAACAGTGGCCTAGGCACTGTGGCTTCTTCCACTGACTTTCCAGGGATGCACTCTTCCCCAGCCCCCTTGTGATTTTTTCAGCCAAAGCAGCCTGGCAGGGTCTCTTCTGCTTAGAGTCACGAAGGTAACCCAAGGGAGTGCTTAAGGCTCAAGCTTCCCCTGGTGTCATGAGAGGATGTTTTGTCTGTTAAGAAGCCACAACAAAGGGCTCTGCTCCCAGAGGCCTCAGTTTCCCAGTCAGAACAGACCTAGTAGTCTCCAGAGCTCTCTGCTACAGAGCACACATGTGGCAAAAGCTCTGTGGAGGAGTGTTCCTTGAGGTTCCCTGGCTTGGGGAAGCCCTACTCCTAGGCCGGTGGAGTGGTGCCTAGGGCACTGTGGCCTCTTTCACACTGACTTTCCAGGGTAGCCCCTTTCCAGCCCCTTGTGATTTTCAGCCCAAAGACAGCCTGGCAGGGTCTCTTCCTTTAGAGTCATAAAAGGGTAGCCCAAGGGAGTGCTTATTTCTCAGTGCTTCCCTGGTGTCAAGGTGGTTTTGTCTGTTAAGAAGCCACAACAATGGGTCTGCCTCCCAGGGCCCTCAGTTTCCCTAGTCAGAACAGACCTAGTAGTTCCAGAGCTCTCTGCTACAGAGCACACAGGCATGGGGAAAATAGCTCTGAGGAGGGTTCCTTGAGTTCCCTGGCCTTTGGGGAAGCCCTACTACCCGGGCGGTGGGGGCCTAGGCACTGTGGCCTCTTTCCACTGACTTTCCAGGTAGCACTTTCCAGCCACTTGTGATTTTCAGCCCAGATGCAGCCTGGCAGGGTCTCTCTTCCTTAGAGTCATAAAAGGTAGCCCAAGGGAGTGCTTATCTTGCTCAAGTCTTCCCTGGTTGCAAGAGGTGTTTGGTCTGTTAAGAAGCCACAACAATGGGTCTGCTCCCAGGGCCTCAGTTTCCCAGTCAGAAAAGAACAGACCTAGTAGGCTCCAGAGCTCTCTCTGAAACAGAGCACACATGGGGAAAAATAGCTCTGAGGAGGGTTCCCTTGAGGTTCCCTGGCTTGGGGAAGCCCTACCCGGGGGCGGTGGGGCCTAGGCACTGTGGCTTCTCTTTCACTCTGACTTTCCAGGTATCACTTCCCAGCCCTTTTGTGATTTTCAGCCAGATGCAGCCCCTTGAGCAGGGTCTCTTCCTTAGAGTCAAAAAAAGGTAGCCCAAGGGACTGCTTATTCAGTCTTCCCTGGTTGCAAGAGGTGTTTTGGCTGTGAAGAACGCCAGAACAATGGGTCCTGCTCCCAGGGCCTCAGTTTCCCAGTCAAACCAGACCTAGTCTCCAGAGCTCTCTGCTACAGAGCACCACATGGGGAAAATAGCTCTGAGGAGGGTTCCTTGAGGTTCCCTGCACTGGGAAAGCCCTACCCGGTGCTGGTGGGCTAGGCACTGTGGCCTCTTCCACTGACTTTTCCAGGTATACGCACTTTTCCAGCCCCTTGTGATTTTCAGCCAGATGCAGCCTGGCAGGGTCTCTTCCTTAGAGTCAAAAGAAAGTTCTAGCCCAAAGGGGGATGGCTTATTTCAGTCTTCCCTGGGTGCAAGAGGTGTTTGGCTGTGAAGACGCCAGAACAATCGGTCTCTGCTCCCAGGGCCTTCAGTTTCCCAGTCAGAAATCAGACCTAGTCTCCAGAGCTCTCTGCTACAAGAGCACAACATGGGGCCAAATAGCTCTGAGGAGGGTTCCCTTGATGCTCCCTGGTGCTTGGGGAAAGCTCCTACCCCGGGCGTCTGGTGCCTGAGGCCTAGGCACTGTGGCCTCTTTTCACTGAACTTTCCAGGTATCACCTTCCCAGCCCCTTGTGATTTTCAGCTCAGATGCAGCCTTGCAGGGTCTCTTCCTTAGAGTCAAAAAAGGTAGCCCAAGGGGACTGCTTATTTCAGTCTTCCCTGGTGCAAGAGGTGTTTGGCTGTTAAGAAGCACAGAACAATGGAGTCTGCTCCCAGGGCCCTCAGTTTCCCCAGTCAAACAGACCTAGTCCTCCAGAGCTCTCTGCTTCGTAGCAGAGCAGACATGGGGAAATAGCTCTGAGGAGAGGTGCCCTTGACGGCTCCCTGCCAGTTGGGGAAAGCCCTACCCGGGCGGCTGGGGGCCTAGGCACTGTGGCCTCTTTTCACTGACTTTCCAGGTATCACTTCCCAAGCCCCTTGTGATTTTCAGCCAATGCAGCCTTGCAGGGTCTCTTTCCTTAGAGTCAAAAAGGTAGCCCAAGGTGACTGCTTATTCAGTCTTCTTCCCTGGTGCAAGAGGTGTTTGGCTGTTAAGTAGAACCCCACAGAACAATGGTTCTCTGCTCCCAGGGCCTCAGTTTCCCCCAGTCAGAAAACAGACCTAGTCTCCAGAGCCTCTCTGCTACAGAGCAGAACATGGGGGCAATAGCTCTGAGGAGGGTTCCTTGAGGTTCCCTGGCTTGGGGGAGGCCCTACACCCTACGGGGCGCTGGGGCCTAGGCACTGTGGCCTCTTCCAACTGACTTTCCAGGTATCACTTCCCAGCCCCCCCTTGTGATTTTTCAGCCAAATGCAGCCTGGCAGGGTCTGTTCTCCTTAGAGTTAAAAAACGGATTACAGCCCATAGGGACTGCTTATTCAGCGCTCTTCCCTCATGGTGCAAGAGGTGTTTGTCCTTGTAAGTACGCCACATACAATGGCTTCGAGCCTCCGAGGGGACTCCAGTTTTCCCAGTCCCAAACATCACCTAGTCTCCAGAGCCTCTGCTACAGAGCACCACATGGGGAAATACTTCTGAGGAGTGTTCCCTTGAGGTTCCCCTGGCACTGGGGAAGCCCTAAGCCCGGGCTTTGGGCCTAGGCACTGTGGGGCCTTGCCTCATTCCTCACTGACCTTTCCAGGTTCGCACTTATCCAGCCCTGCCTACGTGATTTATTCAAGCCAAAATGCAGCCTTGCAGGGTCTCCTTCCTTAAAGTCAAAAAGGTAAGCCCAAGGGAGTGCTTATTCAGTGCTTCCTCCTGAGTGCAAAAGACGGTGTTTGAGTCTAGTGAAAGCACAGCCAGTAAGACAATGAGGGTTGCTCCACAGGGCCTCACTTCGTTCCTTCCATTCAGCAACAGACTTTGTAGTACTACACGAGCTCTTCTTACTATAGAGCACACATGGGGGCAAATAGACTCTGAGGAGTGTTCCCTTGAGGGTTCCAGACAACAGACCCTAGCCTCCAGACACCGCCTGCCTCTAACAGAGCAACAACACTAGGGCATATTCTCTGAGAGTCGTTCTTAGGTTCCCTGGCTTGGGGAACCCTAACCACCTCGGGGCACCTAAGACCACTGTGATCCTCTTCCACTGACTTTTCCAGGTAGCACTACCAGCCCCTTGTGAAATTTCAGCCAAAGT
>JAGTYA010000491.1:0-23815 GCA_024291935.2 Okapia johnstoni | reverse complement strand
AGGAAGAAATGAGGGGGTTTTCCATTCCCTTTCTCCAGTGGCCCACGTTTTGTCAAAAACTCCCCCCATGACCCCCGTTTTGGGTGGGCCCTACACCACTGGCTCATAGTTTCATTGAGTCAGACAAGGCTGTGGTCCATTGTGAGCAGATTGGTTAGTTTTCTGTGATTATGGCTTTCAGCCCGTCTCCCCTGTGATGGAGAAGATAAAAAGCTTATGGAAGCTTCTTGGGGGGATGGACTGACTGAGGGGGAAACTGGGTCATGTTGTGATCAGTGGGGCCATGCTCAGAAAATTTTTAAATTTACTATTTTCTGTTGATGGGTGGGGCTGTGTTCCCTCTCTGTTAGACTAAGTGAAATAAGTCAAAGTCAGATCTCTATATATGTGAAATCTAAACATGTGTGGTATGGTGTGTGTGTGTGTTTCATTTTATATAACCAACCTCACAGATACAGAAACGGTTAGATTAGCAGTTGTCAAGAGGAAGGTGGTAGGGGTTAGGAGAAATGTGTCATTTTTTTTTTAATTTCAATAAATTGAGTTTAAAACCACATACATCTACAATGTCACCCAAAATGTATAAGTATGCACATGTATTTGAAGTCATATTTTAAACATATTAGGAGGGGTTTCCCCTATAAGAAGAAAAGAGTGGATAGCAACAAGGAAGAAAAGATGAATAAAACCCATGAAATCAAAATGAAAATGGTAAGCCCATGGATTGATAATAGACTAAATTTCAAAAATTTTATTATGTATCTTTAAAGTGCACTTGAAGATGAATTTGTGAATCTCTTTCATTAACACAGGGACATTGTCCTAGACCACATATCTAGTTTTTAATATTTAAAAATACGATAGTTCCTTTATAAAAAAGATTCGACATAGTGCCTATTCTCTAAAACAATAAAAGAAAAGCATCATTGATGAACCCGAACTTACCCTCTGTGCGAGTCCTCAAAAATGATACAAATAAACTTATTTAGCACGCAACAGAACGTTACAGACTTAGACAAAAACTTAGGTCCTCAAAAAAGAGGAAGAGGGTGGGTTGGGAGGATAATTAGGGGTTGGAATTACGCAAATATACCAAAATAAATAATATATATAAAGAATAGACAATCAACAAAGACCTACAGGTAAAGCACGAGGGAAACCAGAACTACAATATTCTGTAATTTATCAATAATTGGGAAGCTGAATCTAACAAAATAGTAAGTGTTTTCACATGTTTGTCATGTGTTGGTTAAACGCTCAGTCCGTGTTCAATTCTATTTGCTGGCCCCATCGGCTGCTAGCCCACCACAGGGCTCCTTTGTCTATGGGGAGTCTGACCAGTGCATGAATACAGGGAAGTGGGGTGCCATTTCTCATCTCCAGAGCTTATCTGCTTTTTTGGATAACTTAAAAAATGTTTTCATTTATTTGACATGTGATGTCACTAAAGTCCCAAAGCGACAAAAATTCAAAACTGCTGTGCACTATAGGGTCGCGTACCTGAGTGAAATACGTCCCATCTTCCTCATCTCCTTGTTGTGTTCAGTCTACGGGCCTCCATAGTTTCCCTACCACTAAAAGATAATCTTTGTAATTACTTTTTCTGTTTTTTCCATTTCTTCTGTTTCACACAAGTCGTGTAACTTTACTATAGTCTCTTCGCAACAACCTTGTTGTTTTTCTTTCTCTGCTCTTCCTATACCTTGATAAATTGTACAGGTTGACTCAGTCATGTCCAACTCTTTCTGCTACCCCATGGACTGTTGCCCACCTGGCTCCTCTGACTCATGGGTCTCTCCAGCCCAGTCATACTGGAGTGACAGTTGTGCCACTTTCCTTCTCCCCGCAAGATTTAACACTATATTTACAATCTTGAAGCGCCTCTTGCTGTACACCAACGAACACTAACACTAATATTGTAAATCAAACTATTCTCTCACATTACTTGATTAAAAATTTTAAAAATGAAAACATGGAATCTCTTCTGCTTTCATAAAATAATCCCACAAAACATGGCCTTTTTGTGTTTATTTCTTCGTATTAACTGAACATATTTAGAAGAAAGAATCGTTCATGATCCTTTACCCTTGACTACTCTCTCAGTATCCAGTTTCAGTTCAGTTCATCACTTCAGTCGTCATTGTGTCCAGCGCTCTTTGCGACAACCATGAATCGCAGCATGCCACACCTCCCTGATGTCCATCACCAACTCCCTGAGTTTGCCCAAACCTCATGTCCATTCCAGTCAGTGAATGAATTGCCAGCCCATCTCGATCCTCTGCTCGTCCGCCCTTCACCTCCTGCCCCCCAAATCCATTAGCACCAACCACTCAGACTCTGTTCTTCCCAATGAGTCAACTCTTTCACAATGAGAGTAGTGGCCAACGTAGTTGATTATTCAGCCTCAAGCATCAGTCCACCAGTGATCCACCCAGGAGACTGGATCTCCTTAGGATAGGACTGGCTGAGATCTCCTTTGCGCTCCAAGGGACTCTTCAGAGAGTCTTCTCCCAACACCCCAGTGTCAAAAGCATCAATTATTGGCTGCAATCATCCATCATCAGAGCAGTGATTCTGGAGCACCAAAAAAATAAAGTCTGACACTGTATCCATTGTATTCCCCAGCCTAGTTAGTAGCCATGAAGTGATAGGACCGATGCCCATGATCTTAGATTTTTTTTTTTTTTTCTGAACGTTGAGCTATTTAAGGGCCAATCTTTCAATCTTCCCTTCCACCTTCTCTCAAGAGATGCCTCTCTTCTTCTCCCCCTTCAGCGTTGTTCTGCCATTAAGGATGGTGTCATTTGAATATTCTGAGGTTATTGATATTTCTCCCAGGCTCAATCTTGATTCCCAGCTTGTGCTTCATCAGCCTAGCATTTCAACATGATATAATTTCTGCATATAAGCTAGATAATCAGAGGTGACAATATACACCCTTGGCCGTCCGTACTCCATTTCCTCAGTTTGGAACCTAGTCAGTTAGTTCCCATGTCCAGTTCTAAACTGTTGCTTCCTCTGACGCTCCCAGCTCTACCTCCTTTCATCCAACCTTCTCTCAACGCAGCTGTACCACGTCTGCTCCCGTCCTCATCTTTCTCTCCCCCCTCGCCCTAGCAGTCCCCCCTGTCAATCCACACCCCCACCACCTTCTTTGCTCACCCCCCTTGCCCTCCTCTCCCCCCGTCTTCTACTCCCCTTCCCTGCCCTTCCCATTGCTCTCCCCCATGCTCCAAGGCGGATATGGCATCCCTTCGCTCATACTTCAGTCTCCTCTCGCTCCTCTCCTCTCCCCAATGCTGCTCTCGTCATCTCTCCCCCTCATCGGGTTCTCTCGTGTCCTCTTCTCCCTCCCCCCCATGCAGCCCTCCCTTTTTCATCTATTCCTTCGTCTCCGCGAATGTTGAGGGGATGAGTGCATCCGCGTCTCTATGTTTCCCCATCTCCATGGTCCTCTCTTCCTTCTTCTTCAATCCGGGGGCCTCTGACCTTCTCCTGTACGCCCCTCGCTGCCCCTCTCCCTTTTTCCAAATCTGCTCTCCTTTCGAGTCCCTCGACACCCCTCCATCACCCATCTACTTATAAATAATCGCTCGTCTAGAATTCCCATCCGCCATCTCACTAGCTTCGTCTTAGTGATGGCTCTCTATCTAAGGCCCCCTTGTACTACATACCCTCCAGTATCTCTGGCTCCTCCCTTCCCCCCCCTCCACCTTGTCTCTAGTCCCTTTCTCCTGTGAAGTAACTTTACCTTCCTCCACTCCTCCTCCGTATTCCGTTTTCTCGCCACCTCCACTTGAATCCCTGCTACCCCTGTCAGTCGGTGCATTATAACCCTATTCTCTCTCTCTCTACGAGCCTATCCCCACATGAAATGTTCCCTCGTTCCCATCTACTTCTCCTTCCTCAGGATCTCTTCCCTCTCCTCTCCGCAAATTTAGACTCTTCCCTCCTCTATTTCCCCCCATTCTCATCTCCTCCAAGCTTTCTTATCTCTCCTTGTTATTCGTTGGAACTCTGCATTCAAATGGTTATATCTTTCGTTTTTCCTTTGCTTTTCTCTTCCCTTCTTATCACAGCTATTTGTAAGGCATCCTCTGACAGCCATTTTACATTTTTGCTTATAATGTCCTAATTACTCAACCTCACCAAGGTGTTTTCAAGACTTGAATTTCAAAGATGGGACAGAACTGCCCAATTAGTCTTGTTAGTGACATGGTTACTTGCTTGACAAGAGGAACATAAATTTCCTTCTATTTATCATTCTGGATGTATACAACCAGGGTCTTTGTATTTCCAGTTTTAATATTTCATATCTACCAGACGCTTCAAAAATTTTCTATGTCACATTTATATTATAGTTCTACATGGACTGTCCCCATGCAAGGCAAACCTTTCACTTGGAATAGTAAACATTTTGTTCTTTTTCCCTCTCTTTCCCGATATACCACTCTCTTCCTTTCTTGCCCTATTCAACTTCATTCTGTCCTTAACTATTACTCATCCTTCAAATGTATTTGAAAGTAAATTAACTGTGGGGAAATTTTATTCAATTTCTTTATCCTTTTCTCAGATTTTTAATGATTTACTACAGAAATATTTAAGATATCATAATAGTTATTAAAAAAAATGCATTTGAGTCAGTTCTAATGAGGTGGATGAAACTGGAGCCTGTTATACAGAGTGAAGTAAGTCAGAAAGAAAAACACCAATACAGTATATTAACGCATATAATGGAATTTAGAAAGCTGGTAATGACAATGCTACATGCAAGACAGCAAAAGAGACACAGATAAAAAGAAACAGACTTTTGGACTCTGTGGGAGAAGCTGAGGGTGGGATGATTTGAGAGAATAGCTTTGAAACATGTATATTACCGTATGTGAAATAGATGATTAGTCCAAGTTCAATGCATGAAACAGGGCTCAAAGCCAGTGCACTGGGATGACACGGACAGAGGAGCCTGGTGAGCACCAGTCCATGGGGCTTCAAAGAGTCCCATTGACTTATCGACTAAACAACATAAAAATAAATTACATAAATAAACATAAATAACAAGAGTAAAACAAGGGCCAAATAATGAAGATGAAGGGCTAAAAGATGGTTAGTGAAACAAAGAAAATCTTGAAGAATGATGAAATTTAATATGATTGAGCCAAGAATTTGCTGAGCCTTTCAAGGCAGAAAATTAAAAAAGACACTGTGTTACAACACCTTTGCATTGGTTTTAAAGGAAATGTAAGTTTTTATTTTCTAATGTGAGGCTTGGCCAAATAGTCTTCTATAGCACTTATGGCACGGAAATTATTCCTTTTGATGGGTGGAATCATCATAGAGTTACTCTAGGAATTATAAGTTGATTTAAACATGCATCAAGTTGTTGCTTCCATGCCGGCACTGTTGATAAGGCTGGGGATGTATAGAAACAGAAAAACCTGCCTACAAAGTCCTCCAGAATCTTTTGGCCACCCGATGTAAAGAGCTGACTCATTGGAAAAGACCCTGGTGCAGGGAAAGATTGAGGGCGAGAGGAGAAGGAGGCAGCGGAGAATGAGATGGCTAGGTAGCATCACTGACTCAGTGAGTTTGGGCAAACTCTGGAAAATGGTAAATGACAGGAAAGCCTGGTGTGCTTCAGTCCATGGAGCTGCAAAGGGTTGGACACAACTTAGCAACTGGAAAACAACCACCTACCACTAACGATAGTAGTAAGATAGTACAACAGTTAAAGCTTTTCCCAGATATGGAGAAATATACAAAGGTGGAGTTTAGTTAGGTGGGTGAGGGAAGAGGAGTGGGCACATAGGAAAGGGGGTGTGTCTAGGGAAGAACATCCCAGATGAGGTGATTTCTGAGGAAAGACTTTCTCGGCAGAGGAAACAGCATTGAGAAGCCATAAGGACTGAACTTCAAGATACTTTGTGGGGCAGTCTGCAGGCCTTCACTGCCAAAGCATAAAGGCCCTGGGCAATGCAGGAAAGGGGAGGCCTGGGACCAAACTCTGCACTAATGCTCAGAAGCATGGTGTTCTTCTCTGTGATGTGGAGCCATGGAGGTATTTTTCTTGTTTTAAGCCAGAAAGACACATGGCCAGACTTTTTAGAATGTTTTTGTGGCATGGAGATGATAGAGGCAGGAGACGGGATAGAAGATCCCTCACTAATCGAGCTGCGATGGCAGGCCACAGGGTAGGAGGGGCAGGTATGAGAAATCAGCTGAGAGGGCTGCATGGTTAGGCTCACCCTTTGGGCTCCACCCAAGCCCTATGATTAGCCTCAGAGTGGTGTGCCTGTTTCATACCTTACATGGGTCATTTCTCTTGTAGGGCCTGGCTGGTCCCTCAAGAAACCTTCCTGGGATGAAGGAGACTTAGAAAGTGGATTATGCACCCAGGGTGGCGCTTAGTGGTAAATGAGATCATGCCTCCCTGTCACTGCAGGGCAGACTTAAAGAGGCCAGGGTTCCATTTCCCTGGGGATGGGAAGATACCCCTGCGTAGAAGGGAGAATGGGCTACCTAGACTCCAGTATTCTTGACCTGGAGAAAATCCCATGGACAGGAGGAAACCTGGTGGATATACTATACATAGGGGGTCGCCAAACGAATCGGGACAACTACTGAAGCCAATACTCAAAAGACAACCAACACGTGCAGTGCCCACTCTCTCTTAGACTCTTCAACTTACGGCATTTGGAGCTTTTATTTTAACATTCAAAAGGAAATCCAAAGCTCCCAGATCCTGCCGGTGGCAGAGCCGCCACTATTTTTTTTTTTTACATTGGTATTTCAAAAATTGTGCCCGATACTGTTTTCTAATTTCTCTTTACTGATTTTATTTAAAGGAATAGTAACAGCTTTGCATATTTGGTTGAGAAAGATTAAATAGAAGGAATATCACAAGCCTGCTCAGAGTTCCTGATGCCTTTCTGGACACGTAGCAGGTTCCTCAAGCCGTAATAGCTAGGGTGTAAAAGCTCCAACAGCTTGCTAAAAATACCTGCCATATGCAAAGAAAAAAAAATTTAAGACCAAGCGAATTAGTGTGCTGAACAGGCCAATAAAAGGACATGGTTTGTGAAGCACCTGGGACCAGCAACCAAGTTTTATGCTTATTGCTAACAAGAAGCTGATAACATGATTTCTGCCAAAGATGTTTCCAATGATCTTGGCAAGTTTCATCTCACTCATCTTACTATTTCATACATTCAATGCTAAATATTTCCAAAAAACTAAACTTCTTAAACACTTATCTTAGTTATTTTTAGATCCATTGCACACTTAACCCTGAACTTTTCACTATTTAAATACTTAACAACATCCAAAGGCGAGCCACATTTGGCCCCATGAGATAAATGCAAACAATATCGAATGAATGTTTGCTTTTTCTCTGCTCTAATCCTACAGCTTAATATCTGCAACAACTGATAAAGTTGAAAAGAGGTTTTTGGGATCAAATTGTCATTGCTTACACTTCAGCGATTGTCTAGCAATGTTGTGGACTAATGAAGCACTTTTGGCCAAAATAGATCCTCTTCCTGTCTCTGCCTTCAGAATACTGCCCCATGCCCTAGACAGAATGAGACCTGAGAATCTAATTAGCATGGTGACCACATTTTTTGCCTCATCCTTTGAATCAGCTTGTTGGGTAGATGAACAGCTGCTCTGCCAGACACTTCTCTGTTTTCTCTGCCAAAGCAGTTTGCTCTTGAAGCAGGGAGTTGCATCATTAGCCAAGCCTGTCAATCATATTGAACCTGAGAGGGATCAATGAGCGCAAAATTCAGATATAGAAATACCCTAACACAATGCCAAAATTGATTGTACCTACTGCTAAATGTAGGGATTCAATGATGTATAACATGGGTAAATAAAATGGATAAGATGGCAAAATGGGTGAAGGTGGTCAAAGAGTACAAATTTCCCAGTTGCAAGATAATAAGTTCTGAGGGATGTAATGTGCAGCATGGTGGTTATAGTTAGTAATATAGTATTGTGCATTTGAAAGGTGCTGAATGAGTAGATCTTAAAAGATATCATCACAAGGAAAAAAATTTGTAACTATATGAGGTGAATGGGTACTAAATTCACTGTGCTGAATGATCATTTCCTAATATATAATGTAGCTATCCAAATCATTTATGTTTTACACCAAAAACTAAATGTAATTGGCTATGTCAATTATATGTCAATAAAAAATAAAGGTGAGAAGTTGGATGTGGCAATGGGAGGTGCTTACAGTTCAGAGAACATCAGTGAGATTATTCAATTGTAAGCTTCTTAAAGACACAGTACTATATTTCACTCATCTTTATATCCTGTACTAGGGCCTATTTCAGTGCTCTTCAAATTAAGAAAGAAACAAAAAAGATGAGCTAACATGGTTTCTGTCTTCAAGGAACTCACTATTTGAGAGGAAGAAAATAAGTAAAACAATTGCAATAATTGATAATTTACAGGACTTTCCACCCCAAAACAAGCAATTTCACCTTTTTCTCAAGTGCACACAGGAACTTTCTACCAGGATAGATCACATCCTGGGCCATAAATCTAGCCTTGGTAAATTCCAAAAAATTGAAATCATCCCAGCCATCTTCTCTGACCACAATGCAGTAAGATTAGACCCTCAATTACAGGAAAAAAACTATTAAAAAATTCCAACATATGGAGGCTAAACAACACGCTTCTGAATAACCAACAAATCACAGAAGAAAATCAAAAAAGAAATCAAAATATGCATAGAAACGAATGAAAATGAAAACACAACAAACCCAAAACCTATGGGACACTGTAAAAGCAATGCTAAGGGGAGGTTCATAGCAATACAGGCGTACCTCAAGAAAAAAAGAAAAAAATCAAATAAAAAAAACTAACTCTACACCTAAAAGCAACTAGAGAAGGAAGAAATGAAGAACCCCAGGGTTAGTAGAAGGAAAGAAATCTTAAAAATTAGGGCAGAAATAAATGCAAAAGAAACAAAAGAGACCATAGCAAAAATCAACAAAACTAAAAGCTGGTTTTTTCGAGAAGATAAACAAAATTGACAAGCCATTAGCCAGACTCATCAAGAAACAAAGGGAGAAGAAGAATCAGATCAACAAAATTAGAAATGAAAATGGAGAGATCACAACAGACTACACAGAAATACAAAGGGATCATAAGAGACTACTACCAACAGCTATATGCCAATAAAAATGGACAACTTGGAAGAAATGGACAAATTCTTAGAAAAGTATAACTTTCCAAAACTGAACCAGGAAGAAATAGAAGATCTTAACAGACCCATCACAAGCACGGAAATCGAAACTGTAATCAGAAATCTTCCAGCAAACAAAAGCCCAGGACCAGACGGCTTCACAGCAGAATTCTACCAAAAATTTAGAGAAGAGCTAACACCTATCCTACTCAAACTCTTCCAGAGAATTGCAGAAGATGGTAAACTTCCAAACTCATTCTATGAGGCCACCATCACCCTAATTCCAAAACCAGACAAAGATGTCACAAAAAAAGAAAAAAAAACTACAGGCCAATATCACTGATGAACATAGATGCAAAAATCCTTAATAAAATTCTAGCAAACAGAATCCAACATCATATTAAAAAGATCATACATCATGACCAAGTGGGCTTTTATCCCAGGAATGCAAGGTTTCTTTAACATCCGCAAATCAATCAATGTAATTCACCACATTAACAAATTGAAAGATAAAAAACAATATGATTATCTCAATAGATGCAGAAAAAGCCTTTGACAAAAATTCAACATCCATTTATGATAAAAACTCTCCAGAAAGCAGGAATAGAAGGAACATACCTCAACATAATAAAAGCTATATATGACAAACCACACAGCAAACATTATCCTCAATGGTGAAAAACTGAAAGCATTTCCCCTAAAGTCAGGAACAAGGCAAGGATGCCCACTTTCACCACTACTATTCAACATAGTTTTGGAAGTTTTTGGCCACAGCAATCAGAGCGGAAAAAAGAAATAAAAATGGAATACAGATAGGAAAAGAAGAAGTAAAAACTCTCACTGTTTGCAGATGACATGATCCTCTACATAGAAAACCCTAAAGATTCTACCAGAAAAACTACTAGAGCTAATCAATGAATATAGTAAAGTTGCAGGATACAAAATTAACACACAGAAATCCCTTGCATTCCTATACACCAATAATGAGAAAACAGAAAGAGAAATTAAGGAAACAAACAATACCATTCACCATTTCAACAAAAAAGAATAAAATACTTAGGAATATTTCTACCTAAAGAAACAAAAGACTTATATATAGAAAAACTATAAAACACTGATGAAAGAAATCAAAGAGGACACAAACAGATGGAGAAATATACCGTGTTCATGGATTGGAAGAATTAATATAGTGAAAAAATGAGTATACTACCCAAAGCAATCTATAGATTCAATGCAATCCCTATCAAGCTACCAATGATATTTTTTCACAGAACTAGAAACAAATCATTTCACAATTTGTATGGAAGTATAAGAAACCTCGAATAGCCAAAGCAATCTTGAGAAAGAAGAATGGAACTGGAGGAATCAACCTGCCTGACTTCAAGCTCTACTACAAAGCCACAGTCATCAAGACAGTGTGGTACTGGCACAAGGATAGAAATATAGATCAATGGAACAAAATAGAAAGCCCAGAGATAAACCCACGCACCTATGGGCACCTTATCTTTCGACAAAGGAGGCAAGAGTATACAATGGAGAAAAGACAATCTCTTTAACAAGTGGTGCTGGGGGGAAAAACTGGTCAACCACTTGTAAAAGAATGAAAACTAGAACACTTCCTAACACCATACACAAAAATAAACTCAAAATGGATTAAAGATCTAAATGTAAGACCAGAAACTATAAAAACTCCTAGAGGAAAACATAGGCAAAACACTCTCCGACATAAATCACAGCAGGATCCTCCATGACCCACCCCCCAGAATATTGGAAATAAAAGCAAAAATAAACAAATGGGACCTAATTAAAATTAAAAAGCTTTTGCACAACAAAGGAAACTATAAGCAAGGTGAAAAAGACAGCCTTCAGAATGGGAGAAAATAATAGCAAACGAAGCAACAGACAAAACAATTAATCTCAAAAAATATACAAGCAACTCCTGCAGCTGAATTCCAGAAAAAATAAACGACCCAATCAAAAAAATGGGCCAAAGAACTAAACAGACATTTCTCCAAAGAAGACATACAGATGGCTAACAAACACATGAAAAGATGCTCAACATCACTCATTATTAGAGAAATGCAAATCAAAAACACAATGAGGTACCATTACACACCAGTCAGAATGGCCGCTATCCAAAAGTCTACAAGCAATAAATGCTGGAGAGGGTGTGGAGGAGAAAAGGGAACCCTCTTACACTGTTGGTGGGAATGCAAACTAGTACAGCCACTATGGAGAACAGTGTGGAGATTCCTTAAAAAACTGGGAATAGAACTGCCATATGACCAGCAATCCCACTGCTAGGCATATACACCGAGGAAACCCAGAATTGAAAGAGACGCGTGTACCCCAATGTTCATCGCAGCACTGTTTACAATAGCCAGGACATGGAAGCAACCTAGATGTCCATCGGCAGACGAAATGGATAAGGAAGCTGTGGTACATATACACAATGGAATATTACTCAGCCATTAAAAAAAATACATTTGAATCCGTTCTATTGAGATGGATGAAACTGGAGCCCATTATACAGAGTGAAGTGAGCCAGAAAGAAAAGCACCAATACAGTATATACTAATGCATGTATATGGAATTTGAAAGATGGTAAATGGTAACCCTATATGTGAGACAGAATAAGAGACACAGATGCATAGAACAGTCCTGTGGACTCTGAGGGAGAAGGTGAGGGTTGGACGTTCTGGGACAATAACATTGGAAAACATGTATATTGTCATATGTGAAGCAGAACACCATTCCATGTTCTATGCATGGGACGGATGCTCAGGGATGGAGCGTTGGGATGACACTGAGGGATGGGACAGGGGGAGGGAGGTGGGAGGAGGGTTTTGGGAGGGGGAGCACATGTGAATCCATGGCTGATTCATGTCGATGTATGGCACAAAAACTACTACAATATTGTGAAAGTAATTAGCCCCCAACTAAAATAAAAAAATAAATAAATAAATAAAAACAATGAAAGAAAATGCTGATCATTTTTAGTACCCACCTACTTATGTGGCCGACAATGAACCAGCAGAGTTCTCTCAAGTGTTTCTGGATTTATGTTTAAGTTTGACTAATTAAACTGAGCAGGAGAGAAAAGATTAGTCACTAATTAGTTTTTACAAGCTCATCAGCAACTCCAGGACTCCGATTAGTAAAAAAGCTGGAACATTCCAACATGGCACGATCTTCACAAGGATACTGGGAACAAGATTTCATTTCTGATAGGACTTGTTTCAGAATGAAATTTATACCTGCCTTCTTTGTGGACTGGAAATGTGATCCAACACAATTTGAAAACTTTAAAACAAATCAGTGATGAGGAAGGTAAAGCTCGTTGTTTTAAGATTAATTGCCAAGCCCTAGCTCAAAGCACATTTCCCCAGTGCTACACAACCCTCTCACCTTGTTGGTCAGAAGCCAAGGAGTTTGTTTGCTGTCACCAGTAACCATCTCTAACCTACCATGAAGTGAACATCCTTTCCATTGTCCCAAGCATTGAAAGTATATACGTAACTGTGTGGGGAAGCTGCAAATTCTCTAAAGCTCAAGTTGCAGTGGAGGATGGGCAGTACAGTATTGTGAGTTTAGTCTGCAGGGAACTGATGATTGAAGTCTTCTGCTGAACATCTGGTTTTTATTGATGACCAGCAATTACTTCCTCTGGGAAGCGAGAGAAGAGATACCCCACACTCACTAACAGACTTGAATGTTAAAGCTCACGTCACACAGTCATAGCATTTTAGAATTGAGGTTTCTCTTACATCTCCGTGTTAGTTTTTCTTTGATTGACAGTCCAGAAAAGACATCCAAGGAATCACAGTCAACAAAAAACTGATCCCTTTAAAATTGTCTTAAGTTAAAGACAGTTTTTTATGGTATGAAAAGGGGCTTGGAGACTTTGGCTTATGCATTTCATTCAGACTGCTAAGATTCCTAGGGATGAAGAGTATTGCGGTCAGTTTGTCCCATGCCATTCAAGGTCCCAAGGAAAAATACATGGCATTTGTCACATTTAAAAACTGGCATATGTTTGTCCTAGTAATTACATCTTTATATGTTTACTATTCAAAAATGCAGGTGTTGTAGTTTTTGAACAGTGCCAAATGGGACAAATATGTGCCTGACTGGCAGCAGTTCCTAAGTGAGTCATTGTTTCACTGTCTGTCGGCTTTTATAAACTGTTTTCAATACTAATTTAGTTCTGTGATGACAAGTTGTGCACCCCCCTATTAGTTCTATTATGGGGAAGCCAGCTGTCTTCCAGTTTTAACAATGATGCTTTACCTTTGGCTTGCACAGAGCGTGTTGTGGTTCATGGCTGATGTGATGATGGAGTTGTAAAGAGGTACCTCGAATGAGCCACAGTGGGCCCGGATTCCATGTCCCAACACATAGGATTTCTTGCTTACTGATCTCATTTGCTATTTCTAATGCTGTTTCTCACACGTTCCAGTTTAAAAGGGGCATTGCAAAAGGAAGTTGTTCCTTGAAAAGGACATGTTCTGTGGAGGAAAACCTGGTGGCCATCTCATTTGTATGCCCTCCAATCCTGTTGTTTATAAGTGATGTATTAGGTCAAAGTTGAGGTGGGGAGGATGCATGTGGGCAGAACAGGAGAGTTGTATCTGGGTTCCCTTTCTAACTTTGATGCTGTTGTTTTGGAAGAAACCCAAGAATAAGCATGAATGGAGCAAATGCCATTATATGAAACAATAGCAAGAATAGAAGAAGGGGTCTTAATCGTTTATAGCTAGAGAGGGATGGGTTAATATTCTATGGCTTTCACTGCTCTCTGGAAAAGCACTCCTATCATCTCAAGAGGTTTCTGTGTTTTTAATTGCAAGCAGTCCCCAGCGGTCCCCTTCTGTCTCCCTAGAATTTCCAGGAAAACCTGAGCAATGCTCATTTCTGAGGCCTATTCTGGCTCTAAGTAGAGTCCATAGTTTCTAGCATTCCCTTCTAGGTCTAACTTCAAGCATAGAACACTTAAGTATCCTTTGCAACTGGTCTTGAGTATTAACTTCACAAAGAAGCCTGTTAGGAAACACAGGCCTTTCAGCTTCACTTCTGACCTAACTGGTTCAGAATATGCACTTTAACAATATCCTCAGGCAATTTGTATACACATTAAGGTTTGAGAAGCTCTTCTGCTTTAGAACTTTATTTATTTGGGCTGCTACTGTTAGTGGTTGCTAATGAGCATGACTGAATGTTATTGAATTCCAGAAACAACTTCTTTTTTTCTTTTTTTTATTATGGTCACCTGAAGTATCTCATGCTTCATTTATGTCTCTATTTTTTATTTGACCACACCTCCCTCTCTAAACCTTAAGCTCCTTTGAGCACAAGTACATTTCTCTGTACTGCCTCCAACCATATTAACATTCAACAAATATTTGTTGAGTTGAAAACATATGAACACATGACCCATTGTAGACAAAATGTGTTTGTAGTAACAGAGGGCCTGGCAGATCAAATTCCAATAATCCTCTGGTGTTGCCTCAGGACCTCAGGCACATCATGCCTGGGGCAGGCAGATGGTAAGGGGGGAGGGGGGAAATATGAGGACAGGCAGTTTAGCAGTTCAGAGACCATACTGCTATGATAGCCCCAGAGAAAATCTTGGTTGTCTAGGATTAGGATTGGTGGCTCAACTTTCTTCCTTTGATTTTTTTGAGAATGGGCAGTTATCAGGTCCTGCTGCTTAGATGTCATGCATTCCAGCAAACCAAAAATAAGGTCCTTTAAAATCCTACTCCACAGTGGTTGGTGGTGATTTAGTTTCACTAAGTTTGTGTTCCAACTCTTCGCCGACCCCATGGACGTAGCCTGACCAGGCTCTCTCTATCCATGGGATTCTCCAAGTAAGTGAATACTGGAGTGGGTTGCCATTTTCTTCTCCAGCGGTATGCTTCCCAACCCAGGAATCTAACCCAGGTCTCCTGCACTGCAGGCAGATTTTTTACCAATCTGGAGCTATAATATGGAAACACCAGGGATTGCTGGGAGGAAAAAAGCAGCCAATGAGGCTACAAGAGCCTGAGCTTGGGCTTGGTGGGCTGATCAAACTGGTTTGTCGGAGGACTGTTTTGGTTTCAGAACTGGAAGTCCCTGTCTCAGAAAACCCCTCAAGTCCTGGGGAAAACTGGAACCTGGTCACCCCACCTGATGCTTCACTGAAGTGCCTTATCTCACTGAGAGTCTCTGCTAAAGGTGGAAGGACTTGGGAGCCTTTGACAGACATTTACGTTTTTAGGGCACTTTTGTGATCTAAACCAGGAATGTCCAAACAGCGCAAAAAAAAACTTACCTAGAGGCAGAATCTCTTAAGTCCATCCATGGGATGGTGGCTTAACTCCCACTAATTTCACACAGGAATCCTTTATTTTTGTCCTTTTTATAAATATGAAGAGGGACAGACTTTTTTTTTTTCTCACGAAAGGATGGCTCATTTAAAAGCACCATCTTAGAAATCTTAGCTTTTTTTTCCACCAGGTACTGCCCCAAAGATGCTACATTTGAATTATCTTGGAAAGTATATGGCCCCAGGACCAGAGCAAAACCTTTGCTTTCATATGGGAAAGGCACAGGGGGTTGTTTTCCTAAATTAAATTCACTTCCCAGACATAATTTTTACGACTGCCATTTCCAAATTATGCTCATTTAGTTCTTTCTACCCTAAAAAAAAAAATACAGATGGTATTGGATGGGATTGGACTGTGGTGTTATAAATCCAGGACCAGATGATTTAATTCTAAAGCACTATAATTCAATTGGAATGCTTTTATATACATATAGCATTTCAGCTATGTAACTAAATAATATTACCTAATGATTTAATCTAATAAATGGTCTGAGTGTTTCATTTTTGTCATGACGCTATTGCCATGGTGGGCAGTGGTCACCATTCAAAAAACACAGGACTGTTCAAAGCTGGACTTTCTTGAATGGTTCAAAAGTGGGTTTTTCTCAACATCCTCAGGTTTAAATATTTTAATTTATTCCTTAAAATGTGTCCCACAATATAGTATATAAAGTTTAAGAAAATGAATAGGGAAAATCATTCTTAAACAACTGCTCTGTTACACAAACTGTTGTGAGAAAGTGGTTATTTTATATATTTTAGATATATATATATTATAGATATTACATATTATATTATATATATATAATATACTATTATATATATTCTTCTTTAAAATACTATTTGTATACAGACTTTTATATAGAAAAACACTGAACATAATACATGGTTCTATAATTGAAAAAGACTAAATAAAGGCTACCTCCCCATATTCTTATTTAATTGTTTAACATACATGAGTGACTTTAGAATAGCCAAGTGCTACATTACAGAGCACTTGATCATGAAAAATGCAAGTTACCACTGAAGTCCAATTAGTATTTTATGAACTGCATTTATTACTTTGATTGCAAAATAGTATATGTTTCCATTCACAAAAGCTTGTATCTTATTCTTGCTCTCTCACTCATCTGTTGGAACACTTGTAGGACTGTTTGCTATGTGATTACAGCCAATATTCTTAACTGTGATGTTGCAGCATACTGGTATGTCAGGATCGATTATGAAGTGTTTTGAAGAAGTTGGTACTAATTAGAGGAAAGGTGGTCCAAAGCTCTTACAAATTACTTACTTTATAAAATAAATTAGAGTAGCTCCAGATTGATCCCAAGTCATTTTATCATGTGGTGCTTTCTAAGAGAGAGAGGAACAAGAAATGGGTTAATGGAGCTAGCTGGCCTTAGCTTGCTCTCTACGTTTCTGAACAGCAGGTCTGGGGAGTGATGACACATGGGAAGGTAGCTGACAGAAACTGGATCAGGAAAAACTGTTAAGAATGACTGGCCTACACTGTGAAAAACCGAAAGAATTAGGAAATAGAAAAATTAGATGTTGTATTAAAAAAACATCCAATTTGCTCCTGCACTGAAGTTCAATGGAAAAAAAAGAAATTCTTGCACCAATGTTCATTCAGAAATAGTTAAGAATCTATCAGAACACTTATGTGTGCCAACTCAGGTCCAACAGGGAGAATTCACCTTAGGAGAGGCATGGTTTTTTTTATATTTTAATAGTCAGTCAGTCATCAGTAAGTGTCCGACTCTTTGTGATCCCATGGACGACAGCATGCAGGCCTCTCCTGTCCATCACCAACTCCCAGAGTTTACTCAATACAACTCATGTCCATTGAGTCGTTGATGCCCATCCAATCATCTCATCCCATCTGTCGTCCCCTTCTCCTCCTGCTTTCAATCTTTCCCAGCATCAGAGTCTTTTCCAATGAGTCAGTTCTTCGCATCCAAAATGACCCAAAATATTGGAAGTTTCAAGCTTCAGCATCAGTCATCACAATGAGTATTCAGGACTGATATCCTTTAGGATGGATTGGTTGGATCTCCTTGTAGCAGTCCAAATGGGACTCTCAAGAGTCTTCTCTCCAAACAACACCACAGTTCAAAAGGCATCATTTCTTCGGTGCTCAGCTTTCTTTATAGTCTAACCCTCACATCCATACAGGTCTACTGGAAAAACCATAGCTTTGACTAGACAGACCTTTGTTGGCCAAAGTAATGTCTCTGCTTTTTAATATGCTGTCTAGGTTGGTCATACTATTCTTCCAAGGAGCAATGCGTCTTTTACTCCTGCTTGTTTATGCATGCTTCCTTGAATTTCTTCACTTTGACATTCACAGCACCATTATTGTTGTCGATTTTTAGTTTTAAATAAATTGAAAAAAAAATTTTTTTAAAGGACCATTCACCAAGATGGTTCTTTAGAAAAGACCCTAATGCTGGAAAAAAGATTGAAGGCAGGAGGAAACAGTGGGACGACAGAAGGATGAAATGATTGGATGGCATCAGAAAACTCTAATGAAACATGAGGTTGAGCACAGCTCCAGGAGATGGTGAAAAAAAGGACAGGAAACCCTGATGTGCTGCAGTCCATTGGGTGTCACAAAGATGGTCAGAAATGATGAGCAACTGAACAACAACACTACCGAAAATTTAAATAATATAAAATAAACATAAAAAAAAAAAAAATAACTACCAAGGTGGAAGTAGGACATGCAAGAGATTTGTTGGGGGAAATGTATTCTGAAGGATAAATGGTAAGGGATTAGGAATAGCTAGGGAGAGCCTTCAGAACAATTGCTGCTATGACACACGTAAAAGGAAAGAAAATCAAACATTGCATTAGGTGTAAAGGTCTCTGACCACACTGCAGCTCTGAGAAAGTTCCAGCCAACTCAGTCGGGAGTCTCTGAGTGTAGTGGGTTGAATGCTGCCTAATCCCTGCCCACAGATGGGTACGTATTCTGGAACCTGTATATGTGACATTATTTAGAAGAGTGAGTCTTTCACAAATATAATCAAGGATATCAGGGACTTCCTTGGTGGTCCCAGTGGTTTAAGATTTCACCTGCCGACGCAAGGGACACAGGTTCATTCCCTGGTCTGGGAAGATTCCACATGGCCACAGGCAACTAAGCTCATGTGCCACAACTACTGAAGCCTGCATGCTCTAGAGACCATGCTTTGCAACAAGAGAAGCCAACAGTAATGAGAAGCTCTGAGCACCACAACTGGAGAATAGCCCTCTGCTTGCTGCAACTAGGAAAAAGCCTACGACACAGCAACACTCAGTGCTACCAAAAAATGAATAAATAAATAAAAATTTTTTTTTTTAAAGGGAATCAAGATGAGATAATCTGGGACTATCCCATGTAGTCCCTAGGTTGCATAACGAGTGTCCTAACAATAACAGAAGACATGGATAATGGAGAGGGAAGAAAGGTCAGTGTGAAAATAGAGGACAGATCCTGGAATTATTGTAATATATAAGCCAAGGAAAATACACACTGACTGCCAGCAGCTACCAGAAGCTAGGAAAGAATTGAATGAAGTGGATTCATCCACAACCTCTGGAAGGAACCAATCCTGGCCAATACACTGATTTCAGACCTTGTGCCACCAAATTGTGAGATAATATATTACAGTTGTTTTAAGCCATCCAGTTTAGCAGTCTGCTTTGTTATGGAAGCCACACAGAACTAGTATACTAAGTTCAATGTTGCCTCATTGAAGAGAAGCCCTGTAATCTCACAGGGGAATGGGACAGCATCTGAGCTATGTCCAATGTCCATTAGCTAGAAGACGGCCCTGAGAAGCATCGCCTCCCCATGAACACACAGTAAATCCCAAAAGAGTAGCAAACTGCAAGCTATCATTTTAACTATGAAGAAGATCGGGGTTAATGCAAGTTCCATGACCTGCCCATGGCATGAAAACAGCAAAGAAGCACAAGACTAGAGGACGTAAAGTCCTTTCCTTTTCAGAAATTAAATTGGTCAAGCATGGATGATGGCACACATGGAAGTATACAAGTATTGTAGTGCAACAAAGCAGGACTACGATATGCATACATTTGAGGGAATTCCTAAACCCTGGAAGAGTCAGCCAAAATAGTAGAATCTGGGAAGGCCTCCCTAAATGAAGAATGTGGTGGCAACTGAGATCAATGAATTGGGAAGCAGGACAAAGTGGAATGGGTGCAGGCCATAAAGCAGAGGGCCAGAGGTAATGGATAACAGCTGGAAGGAAAGAGTTTGGCCTAGTTGTTTTCTTACAAAACTACCTTACAAAAAGAAGAGGAGAAGAGGAAGTGATTTCACAAGGCAGAGAGTTAGATCCATGAAGGGAAAAGGTGAGCAGAAAACAATAAAGAATGCAATAAAGGCCTTCTTGAATCTTCATATGTAATTTATATTATACTAAAAAATAAATATTTCCCAGGTTACTTTCAGACACTGGGAGAAGAGGACAGCAGAGGATGAGAATGGTTAGATCGCATCACTGACTCAATGAACATGAATTTGAGCAAACCTCGGGAGATAGTGGAGGACCAGGGGTGTTTTTAGGGGGTTTTTTTTTCTTTGGTGTGCTGCATCCATGTGGGTTTGCAAGGAGTTCAGAGATGGACTTTAGCAAACTGGAGCAACAGCAACAGCAACTTCCAACCTACATGGCAACAATCCTGGAAAGGTCTTGTTTGCTGGAATGACAAATACGTAATCAGGATTCCAAAATAAATTATTACATTTATTAAAAATAAACAAGGAGGGATAATTATTTAGAGCTGGTAACCCTCGCAACCCTATTTATTGACTGACATATGGAGGTAAAGGTGCTTATATTCTGAAGTAGATTTTCATATGTTTAGACAGAGATAATAAAATCATTTATGTCACAGTTATTGAGAGGATTAAAATGAACCAGAGAATGTTAATGCAGCAGTGGTAAGTTACTATGTTTGATGACAACCCATGCTACCATCTAAATTTGAGTTGAAAAGAAGTACACATAGTGTATCCATTAATACCATCACTCAAAAACAATTACTATTAACTTTTAGTATGTAAATCTTTTTCTCCCATATTTTTTCAATTTGTATGTGGAGATATATATTGACATATTTTTCCTACTTGTATGGATTGCCAACTTGCCCATAACACACACACAAATGATATTATTCAGAATATGGTTTTTTCCTTGTTACGTAATATATTGTGGTGGAGAAGGGAATGGCAACACACTCCAGTATTCTTGTCCTGGAAAATCCGCATGGACAAGAAAGAACCTGGCAGGCTTATAGTCCATGGAGGTCGCAAAGTGTTGGACATGCTTGATGGGACTAACCACAACAATGTATTGTGGAATCCACCAACAAAAATTCTTGTGTGTTAGCAAATAAAGATCTAAAGCATTTTTGATAGCCAAATATGGTAGAGATTGCTAGAATTCGGCTATGTCTTGCTTTTGTCTTTCTTCTGGATACCCAGAAAATTACACACCCCAGTTTGCCTTTAATTAGGCAGAAACTAAAACCAATAGTACCAGTTCTGGACAATGAGCTCTAAGCAGAAATGATGTGTATCAACATACAGGTTGAAGTGACTGAAGAACCTTTGCATTTGTCCCTCCAAATCCTTCCAAAGTGGACATTTCAAAGAAAATCATGGAGCTATAGAATGGAGATAGACTTTTAAAAAAAAGCTGTCTTTTCTCCTCAATGGATTTTATATGAGGCAAGGAAAAAAAATTAGGTGTAGAGCCTCCATGATATCAGAATTTGCTTGGTATAGCATAACCTTGTCTAGTTGTCCTAACATGCAGGGTAATATTCCATTGTGTGTGTGTGTGAGTGTGTGTGTGTGTGTGTGCGCGCGCATTCTCAAATCTCTCAAGTGGTGTCCAACTCTTTGCGACCCCATGGACTGTAGCCCACCTAGGCTCCTCTGTCTATGAGATTTTCCAGATAATAATACTGGAGTGGGTTGCCATTTCCATTCCAGGGATTCTTCCCAAGCCAGGATCAAACCTGGTGTCCTCCTTGCATTGGCAGGTGGATTCTTTACCACCAGCACCACTTATTACACATTTACTATATGTGAACACATAGGTTTGTTTCAAAGTACCTGTATTATTAGAAGTCAATTATATCAATGAATATTTATATATAAATACATTTTTTTGTAAATTAAATCTGATTATATCCCTTAGTAATTAAAATCCTAGAAATAGAATTATCTGGGTCCAAAGGTATGTACACTTTAACTTTTTGATAGATACTGACTTGACTGCTCCCTCCATCAGGGGTTGTACCCAAATTGCAAAGCCTTATACATGTTTGGCAAAACTATGTGTTATCAACTAAATTTTAAAAATCAATTGTCTTTGATTACTAATTAGGTTTAATGCTTTCATATTTTTAATATTTATTGGCCATTTAAATTTTTTTTAGTGAAGGTATAATTTAGATCTCATATAATTTTTTCCATTTGGCTGTTTGTTTTATAGTAGTAATAAGTGCTTGACATCTCAAGAATATCTAACCTCTACTATATATTCCAAATATATTCCCTTATTTGTTGTCTGTCTTTTAATCTTACTTTAATTTTTTGCCTTAAAGGTATCTCTTACTTTTACCATAGGTAAAGTAAGAGTTTCCTTTATGGTTTCTGATTTGGGTGTCTTGATTAGCTTTCTAAACTTTTCTATATCAGGTTTAAAAAATATTCACCGATATTGACTCAAATTGCAGCACGCCGGGCCTCTCTGTCCATCCCCAAAACTCCCGGAGTCTAACCCAAACCCATGTCCATCGAGTCGGTGATGCCACCCAACCATCTCATCCTCTGTCGTCCCCTTCTCCTCCCCCCGAATCCTACCCAGCATTAGGGTCTTTTCCAATGAGTCAACTCTTCGCATGAGTGGCCAAAGTATTGGGGGTTTCAGCCTCAATATCATCCTTCCAATGAAAACCCAGGACTGATCTCCTTTAGGATGGATGGTTGGATCTCCTTGCAGTCGAAGGGACTCTCAAGAGTCTTCTCCAACACTACAGTTCAAAAGCATCAATTCTACCCGCGCTCAGCTTCTTCACAGTCCAACTCTCACATCCATACATGACCACTGGAAAAACCATTTGCCTTGACTAGATGAACTTTTGTTGGCAAAGTAATGTCTCTGCTTTTAATGATATCTAGGTTGGCCATAACCTTCCTTCCAAGGAGTAAGCATCTTTTAATTTCATGGCTGCAATCACCATCTGCATGATTTTGGAGCCCCAAAATTAAAGTCTGACACTCTTTCCACTGTTTCCCCCATCTGTTTGCCATAAGTGATGGGACCAGAAAGCCATGATTTAGTTTTCTGAACGTTGAGCTTTAAGCCAACTTTTTCACTTCCTCTTTCATTTCATCAAGAGGCTCTTTAGTTCTTCTTCACTTTTTGCCATAAGGGTTGTGTCTCTGCAATAATCTGAGGTTATTGTATTTCTCCCGCAATCTATCATTTTCCATTTGATTCAAATAGCCAACCTTTCATATAAAAATTCCTTTTACATGTTAGTATGCTTATGTACTTATTTAGTTGATCTAGCTGTCTATTTCCCAAGCCAATATATGCTATTTAAAATATTTATGGACTTAGAAAATTTTCTAAACTTAGTGCAAATCTTCCTCCCCAATTTCTCTTTTTTTAAAAATTAGAACTTTCTAGATATATTCCTACTTTAATTCTTCAAGACAAATTAGAATAAATTTGTAAAGTTCCATGCAAAAAATCTGTTTACTATGCAATAAAATCTTCTGCCAAACTGCCCGGTTGAAGCAAAGGAGATGGCAAAAGTGGGCTAAAGTCCTATCTACTTTTCCACCAACTGGGTCCCTGCTGCAATTCTGAGGAGCAATCTGAGAAATCACTACTCTGAGATATTTCTTTAAAGCACTAAAGGGCATCCTATCCTATCAAAAATGCCATGGGGCAACCAGAAACAAGGGATCTGGTCTTGTTTTCATACTGATGACCTTGTGTTAATTGCTCAGTATGTCTGATCTTTGTGACTTCATGGATCCTCTATCCATGGAATTCTCCAGGCAAGTATACTGGAGTTTGTTTGCCATTCTCTTCTCCTGGAGAATCTTCCTGACCCAGGGATCAAACACAGGTCTCCCCGCTTTGCAGGTGGATTCTTTACTGTCTGAGCCACTAGGGAAGCCCCTGGGTCCCTTCCCCAAAACAGCAGAGGGTTTC
>JAGTYA010000490.1:0-23872 GCA_024291935.2 Okapia johnstoni | reverse complement strand
TCAAGGAAAACCACTCCCTCAGATCTTATTGCTCCATGTGAGTGCTCTGTATCAGAGGGCTCTGGAGACTACTAGTCTCTGTTCTGACTGGAAACTGAGGACCTCGGAACTGACCCATGGTCTCTTTTTGGCTTCTTAGCAGTACAAACACCTCTTGCACCCTCAGGGAAGCTTTAATAAGCACTCCTTTGGTCTACCATTTTATGACTCTAAGGAAGAGATACCCTGCCAGGCTTGTCTGTGGCTGAAAATCACAAGGGGCTGGAAAGTGCTATTACCTGGAAAGTCAGTGGAAGAGAGCAGAGAGCCTCTGGAACTAGGTCCTGTTCCTGACTGGGAAACGTGAGGGCCCTTGAGCAGAGACATTGTTCATTTTTCTGCTGTGTTCTGTTCTGGATTGTTCTGCATTGTTCTGGCGTCTTCACAGCCAAACACCTCTTGTACCAGGGAATACTGAAATAAGCAGTCCCTTGGGCTATACCTTTTTTTGACTCTAAGGATGAGAAACCCTCGCAAGGCTGACACCTGGCTGCGGGAAGAAGGTGGGACAAGGGGCTGGGAAGTGGATCAACCTGGAAAGTCAGTGAAAAGGGCCACAACAGAGAAGTGGGAGTGCCTAGCCTTCCAAAATTTTCTTATAACACAAAAGCCCCAGGCCACAGGTCAGAATCGACAGTGCCCTAGGGTGCCCTCCGCCCGCCTGCCCCCCCCGCTTGGACCCACTGTGACCTCGTGAAAGTGGGTAGTGGGGTCGAAAGGCACACTCCTCCCCGCCTCCTCACCCTACGCTAAAAAAAAACCTAAACAACCCTCCGTCCTCCCACCCTCCCTCCCACAGCAGCATTGGTTTCCATATTATTTTTCCTTTCCCTTTTCTAATTTTTAATTTTATTTTTTTATTGTTTTCTTTCCTTATTTTCCCTTCCTTTTATTTGTTTTGTTCCTATTTGTTTTTTTTTTTTTTTTATTTTTCCCCATGTATGTCTGCTTTCTGTAAGCATAGAGCTAGAGCTATGGAGACAAGGTTCTGTTCTGTACCCACCGGGAAACAGGAAGCAGGCCTTGAGGGACAGAAGCCCCTAGTTCGCCTGGGCGACCTGTCTTCCTTCCCAAAAAACAAGCCAAACAAACCCTCTTTGCACACCCAAAGGAGAAACTGAATAAGCAGTCCCTTGGGCTACCTTTTTTTGACTCTAAGGAAGAGACCCTGCAAGGCTGCATCTGGCTGAAAATCACAAGGGGCTGGGAAGTGATACCTGGAAAGTCAGTGAAAGAGGCCACAGTGCCTAGGCCTCCAAAGCCCAGGTAGGGCTTCCCCAAGCCAAGGGGAGCTTTTCAAGGCAACCCTCTTCACAGCTATTTTTCCCCATGTCTGCTCTGTAGCAGAGAGCTCTGGAGACTAGGTCTGTTCTGACTGGGAAACTGAGGCCCTGGGAGCAGAGCCATTGTTCTGGCGTCTTCACAGCCAAACACCTCTTGCACCAGGGAAGACTGAATAAGCAGTCCCTTGGGCTACCTTTTTTGACTCTAAGGAAGAGACCCTGCAAGGCTGCATCTGGCTGAAAATCACAAGGGGCTGGGAAGTGATACCTGGAAAGTCAGTGAAAGAGGCCACAGTGCCTAGGCTCCAAAGCCCAGGTAAGGCTTCGACAGTGCCCTGGAACGTGAAGGCACCCTCCACAGCGCTTTTTTCCCATGTCTGCTCTGTAGCAGAGAGCTCTGGAGACTAGGTCTGTTCTGACTGGGAAACTGAGGCCCTGGGAGCAGAGCCATTGTTCTGGCGTCTTCACAGCCAAACACCTCTTGCACCAGGGAAGACTGAATAAGCAGTCCCTTGGGCTACCTTTTTTGACTCTAAGGAAGAGACCCTGCAAGGCTGCATCTGGCTGAAAATCACAAGGGGCTGGGAAGTGATACCTGGAAAGTCAGTGAAAGAGGCCACAGTGCCTAGGCTCCAAAGCCCAGGTAAGGCTTCGACAGTGCAGGGAACCTGAAACGTGAAGGAACCTCCACAGAGCTATTTCCCCATGTCTGCTTTCGTAGCAGAGACAGCTCTTCTGAGACTTAGGTCTGTTCTGACTGGGAACTGAGGCCCTGAGCAGAGCCATTGTTTCTGTGGTCGTCTCTTCTCACAGCCAAACACCTTCTTGCACCAGGGTCTAGTTACTGAAATTATCAGCCGTCTCCCTTGGGCTACCTTTTTTGACTCTACATGGAAGAGACCCTGAAAGGCTTGCATCTTGGCTGATAACATTCATCAAGAGGGCTGGCAATAGTCATACCTGGAAATGTCTAGGAAAAGACGACATCAGTCTTATGCCCAGCACCCGGGTCATGCGGCTTCCCCATCAGGCAGGTGAGCCTCACTGGAACTTTCTCTATCTAGAGCTATTTCCCCATGTACCTCTGGCTCTGTAGCAGATGAGCCTTGTAGATTAGGTCTGTTCTTGACTGCTTAAACTGAGTCCCTGGGAGCAGAGCCAATTGTTGTGGGCGGTCTTCACCCCCCCCCCCCCCCCCCCCCCCCCCCCCCCCCCCCCCCCCCCCCCCCCCCCCCCCCCCCCCCCCCCCCCCCCCCCCCCCCCCCCCCCCCCCCCCCCCCCCCCCCCCCCCACCCCCCAGCCAAAACACCTTTCTTGCACCAGGGAAAGTTACTGAAATAAGCAATATCCCTTGGGCTACCGTTTTTTGGATTCTAATGAATAGGACTCTGCAAGGCTTGCATCTTGGCTGAATAATCACAAGGGGTCCTTTTGGGATAGTTGTATTACCTATGAAAGTTCAGCTGAAAGAGTGGCCAAACTTGACCTAGGCTTCCAATAGCCCCACGGGTACAGGAATATCCCCAAGGCCCTGGAGCCTCAAGGTCTACCTCTCTCTTCTGTAGGTAATTTTTCCCCATGTCTGCCTCTGTAGTCATGAGAGTTTCTTGTGAGACTTAGTGTAGTTTTTTAGACTGGGATATCTGAGTGCCCTTGGGAAGCATAGACATTTGTTTCTGGGACGTCTCTTCTACACCAACAATACAACCGCATTCACCCACGAAAGTACTGAATAGACAGTCCCTTGGGCTACCTTTTTTTGACTCCTAAGGAAGAGAACCCTGCAAGGCTCTGCATCTGGCTGAAAATCACAAGGGGCTGGGAAGTGAATACATGGAAATGTCAGTGAAAAGAGGCCACAGTTGCCTAGGCCTCCAGCACCCTAGGTATTGGATTCCCCATGGCTGGAGAGGAGCCATCAAGGAAACCTCCTCAGAGAGATATTTTCCACATGTGCTGCTCTGTAGCAGGAGAGCTCTGGAGACTATAGGTCGGTTCTGACTGGGAAACTGAGGCCTCTGGGATAGCAGAGCCATTGTTTTCTGGCGTCTTCACAGCCAAAACACTCTTGTCAACCAGGGAAGACTGAACGAAATAGCAGTCTCTTTGGGCTACTCTTTTTTGACTCTAAGCTAAGGAAAGTTAGACCTTTACTGGCAAGGCTTGCATTCTGGCTGAAAATCACAAGGGGCTGGGAAGTGATACCTGGAAAGATCAGTGAGAAAGAGGCCACAGGTGCCCCGCTAGGCGTGCCACACGCTAGCCCGTGGTAGTAGGCTATTTTTCCCACCAAGTGCCAGCTAAGGAAAGCTTCAAGGAATCCCTCCCTCAGAGCTTTTATTCCTTCCTTATCCCCATGTCTGCTCTTGTAGCAGAGAGCTCTGGATGACTAGGTTCTGCTGTCTGACTGGTACGCTAAACCCTGAGGCCCTGGGAGCAGAGCCATTGTTCCAGGCGTCCTTCACAGCCAAACACTCTTCTTGCACCAGGGAAGACTGAATAATTCAGAGTCCCTTGGGCTACCTTTTTTGAACTTTAAGGAAGAGACCCTGACCAAATGGCTGAATCATGGCTGAAAATCACGGAAGGGGTCTGGGGAAGTGATACCCCCCCCATGGAAAGTGGCTTGGAAAGAGGCCATAGTGCTTAGGCTTCCTGATACATGTAGGGATTCGACAGTGCCCTGGGAATGTCAAGGCGCCCTCACAGCGCCTTCTCCCCATGTTTTGTCTGTAGACAGAAAGCTCTGGGAGATAGGTCTGCCGTTTCTGTGATTGAGAAACTGAGGCCCTGGTAGCAGCCAAGCCTTCGCAACCATTCGCTTTCGTGGCGTCTTCTCAGCAACAACACACCTCTTGCACCAGGGGGAAGAAAGACTGAAATAAGCAGTCCCTTGGGCTACCTTTTTTTGACTCCTAAGGAAGAGACCCTGCAAGGCTGGTCATCTGGCTGAAAATCACAAGGGGCTGGGAAGTGATACTGGAAAGTCAGTGAAAGAGGCCACAGTGCCTAGGCTCCAAAGCCCAGGTAAGGCTTCGACAGTGCCCTGAAACGTGAAGGCACCCTCTACAGCGCTTTTTTTCCCCATGTCTGCTCTGTAGCAGAGAGCTCTGGAGACTAGGTCTGTTTCTGACTGGGAAAACTGAGGCCCTGGGAGCAGAGCCATTGTTCTGGCGTCTTCACAGCCAAACACCTCTTGCACCAGGGAAGTAGCTGAAATAAGCAGTCCCTTGGGCTACCTTTTTTTTTGACTCCTAAGGAAGAGACCCTGCAAGGCTGCATCTGGCTGAAAATCACAAGGGGTGGGAAGTGATACCTGGAAAGTCAGTGAAAAAGAGGGCCACAGTGCCTAGGCTCCAAAGCACCAACGAAGGGTAAGGCTTCGACCAGTGGCCTGGAACTGTGAAGGAACCCTCCTCAGCGCGCTTTTTCCCCATGTCTGCTCTGTAGCAGAGAGCTCTGGAGACTAGGTCTGTTCTGACTGGGAAAATGAGGCCCTGGGAGCAGAGCCATTGTTCTGGCGTCTTCACAGCCAAAACACCTCTTGCACCAGGGAAGACTGAATAAGCAGTCCCTTGGGCCTACCTTTTTTGACTCTAAGGAAGAGACCCTGCAAGGCTGCATCTGGCTGAAAATCACAAGGGGCTGGGAAGTGATACCTGGAAAGTCAGTGAAAGAGGCCACAGTGCCTAGGCTCCAGCACCCAGTTAGGTAAGGCTTCCGACAGTGCCCTGGAACCTGAAGGCAACCCTCCTCAGCGCTTTTTCCCCATGTCTGCTCTGTAGCAGAGAGCTCTGGAGACTAGGTCTGTTCTGACTGGGAAAACTGGAGGCCCTGGGAGCAGAGCCATTGTTCTGGCGTCTTCACAGCCAAAACACTCTTGCACCAGGGAAGACTGAATAAGCAGTCCCTTGGGCTACCTTTTTTGACTCTAAGGAAGAGGACCCTGCAAGGCTGCATCTGGGCTGAAAATCACAAGGGGGCTGGGAAGTGATACCTGGAAAGTCAGTGAAAGAGGCCAACAGTGCCTAGGCCCCAGCAGCCCGGGTAGGGCTTCCCAAGGCAGGAGCCTCAAGGAACCCTCCTCAGAGTATTTCCCCATGTTCTGCTCTGTAGCAGAGAGCTCTGGAGACTAGGTCTGTTCTGAATGGGAAACTGAGGGGCCTGGGAGCAGAGCCATTGTTCTGGCGTCTTCACAGCCAAACACCTCTTGCACCAGGGAAGAAGAGATAAGCAGTCCCCATTTTTTGACTTGGGCTACCTTTTTTGACTCTAAGGAAGAGACCTGCAAGGCTGCATCTGGCTGAAAATCACAAGGGGCTGGGAAGTGATACCTGGAAAGAGCTCAGTGAAAGAGGCCACAGTGCCTTAGGCTCCAGCAGCCAAACCAGGTAAGGCTTCCCCAGTGCCTGGGAACGTGAAGGAACCCTCCTCAGCGCTATTTCCACATGTCTGCTCTGTAGCAGAGAGCTTCTGGAGACTAGGTCTGTCTTTTGACTGGGAAAGAAGGCCCTGGGAGCAGAGCCATGTGTTCTGGCGTCTTCACAGGCAAACACTCTTGCACCAGGGAAGACTGAATAAGCAGTCCCTTGGGTACCTTTTTTGACTCTAAGGAAGAGACCTGCAAGGCTGCTGCATCTGGCTGAAAATCACAAGGGGCTGGGAAGTGATACCTGGAAAGTCAGTGAAAGAGGCCACAGTGCCTAGGCTCCAAAGCCCAGGTAAGGCTTCGACAGTGCCCTGGAAGCGTGAAGGCACCCTCCACAGCGCTTTTTCCCCATGTCTGCTCTGTAGCAGAGAGCTCTGGAGACTAGGTCTGTTCTGACTGGGAAAAACTGAGGCCCTGGGAGCAGAGCCATTGTTCTGGCGTCTTCACAGCCCAAACACCTCTTGCACCAGGGAAGACTGAATAAGCAGTCCCTTGGGCTACCTTTTTTGACTCTAAGGAAGAGACCCTGCAAGGCTGCATCTGGCTGAAAAATCACAAAGGGGCTGGGAAGTGATACCTGGAAAGTCAGTGAAAGAGGCCACAGTGCCTAGGCTCCAAAGCCAGGTAAGGCTTCCCCACAGTGCCCTGGAACCTCAAGGAACCCTCCTCAGAGCTTTTTCCCCATGTCTGCTCTGTAGCAGAGAGCTCTGGAGACTAGGTCTGTTCTGACTGGGAAACTGAGGGGCCCTGGAGAGCAGAGCCATTGTTCTGGCGTCTTCACAGCCAAACACCTCTCTTGCACCAGGGAAAGACTGAATAAGCAGTCCCTTGGGCTACCTTTTTTGACTCTAAGGAAGAGACCCTGCAAGGCTGCATCTGGCTGAAAATCACAAGGGGCTGGGAAGTGATACCTGGAAAAGTCAGTGAAAGAGGCCACAGTGCCTAGGCTCCAAAGCCCAGGTAGGGCTTCCCCAAGGTGCCAGGGAACGTCAAGGAACCCTCCTCAGCGCTATTTCCCCCCATGTCTGCTCTGTAGCAGAGAGCTCTGGAGAGACTAGGTCTGTTCTGACTGGGAAACTGAGGGGGCCTGGGAGCAGAGCCATTGTTCTGGCGTCTTCACAGCCAAAACACCTCTTGCACCAGGGAAGACTGAATAAGCAGTCCCTTGGGCTACCTTTTTTTGACTCTAAGGGGAAGAGACCCTGCAAGGCTGCATCTGGCTGAAAATCACAAGGGGCTGGGAAGTGATACCTGGAAAGTCAGTGAAAGAGGCCACAGTGCCTAGGCCCCAAAGCCCAGGTTAAGGGCTTCGACAGTGCCCTGGAACCTGAAGGACACCCTCCACAGAGCTTTTTCCCCATGTCTGCTCTGTAGCAGAGAGCTCTGGAGACTAGGTCTGTTCTGACTGGGAAACTGAGGCCCTGGGAGCAGAGCCATTGTTCTGGCGTCTTCACAGCCAAACACCTCTTGCACCAGGGAAGACTGAATAAGCAGTCCCCTTGGGCTACCTTTTTTGACTCTAAGGAAGAGACCCTGCAAGGCTGCATCTGGCTGAAAATCACAAGGGGCTGGGAAGTGATACCTGGAAAGTCAGTGAAAGAGGCCACAGTGCCTAGGCTCCAAAGCCCAGGTAGGGCTTCCCCAAGGCCCTGGAACGTGAAGGAACCCTCCACAGAGCTATTTCCCCATGTTGCTCTGTAGCAGAGAGCTCTGGAGACTAGGTCTGTTCTGACTGGGAAACTGAGGCCTGGGAGCAGAGCCATTGTTCTGGCGTCTTCACAGCCAAACACCTCTTGCACCAGGGAAGACTGAATAAGCAGTCCCTTGGGCTACCTTTTTTGACTCTAAGGAAGAGGACCCTGCAAGGCTGCATCTGGCTGAAAATCACAAGGGGCTGGGAAGTGATACCTGGAAAGTCAGTGAAAGAGGCCACAGTGCCTAGGCTCCAAAGCCCCAGGTTAGGGCTTCGACAGTGCCCTGGAACGTGAAGGCACCCTCCACAGCGCTTTTTCCCCATGTCTGCTCTGTAGCAGAGAGCTCTGGAGACTAGGTCTGTTCTGACTGGGAAACTGAGGCCCCTGGGAGCAGAGCCATTGTTCTGGCGTCTTCACAGCCCAAACACCTCTTGCACCAGGGAAGACTGAATAAGCAGTCCCTTGGGCTACCTTTTTTGACTCTAAGGAAGAGACCCTGCACTGAATAAGCAGTCCATTGGGCTACCTTTTTTGACTCTAAGGAAGAGACCCTGCAAGGCTGCATCTGGCTGAAAAATCACAAGGGGCTGGGAAGTGATACCTGGAAAAGTCAGTGAAAGAGGCCACACAGTGCCTAGGCTCCAAAGCCCAGGTAAGGCTTCGACAGTGCCCTGGAGCCTGAAGGCAACCCTCCACAGAGCTTTTTCCCCATGTCTGCTCTGTAGCAGAGAGCTCTGGAGACTAGGTCTGTTCTGACTGGGAAACTGAGGCCCTGGGAGCAGAGCCATTGTTCTGGCGTCTTCACAGCCAAACACCTCTTGCACCAGGGAAAGACTGAATAAGCAGTCCCTTGGGCTACCTTTTTTGACTCTAAGGAAGAGACCCTGCAAGGCTGCATCTGGCTGAAAATCACAAGGGGCTGGGAAGTGATACCTGGAAAGTCAGTGAAAGAGGCCACAGTGCCTAGGCTCCAAAGCCCAGGTAAGGCTTTCGACAGTGCCCTGGAACGTGAAGGAACCCTCCTCAGCGCTTTTTCCCCATGTCTGCTCTGTAGCAGAGAGCTCTGGAGACTAGGTCTGTTCTGACTGGGGGAAACTGAGGCCCTGGGAGCAGAGCCCATTGTTCTGGCGTCTTCACAGCCAAACACCTCTTGCACCAGGGAAGACTGAATAAGCAGTCCCTTGGGCTACCTTTTTTGACTCTAAGGAAGAGACCCTGCAAGGCTGCATCTGGCTGAAAAAATCACAAGGGGCTGGGAAGTGATACCTGGAAAGTCAGTGAAAGAGGCCACAGTGCCTAGGCTCCAAAGCCCAGGGTAAGGCTTCCCCAGTGCCCTGGAACCTGAAGGCACCCTCCACAGAGCTATTTCCCCCATGTCTGCTCTGTAGCAGAGAGCTCTGGAGACTAGGGTCTGTTCTGACTGGGAAACTGAGGCCCTGGGAGCAGAGCCATTGTTCTGGCGTCTTCACAGCCAAACACCTCTTGCACCAGGGAAGACTGAATAAGCAGTCCCTTGGGCTACCTTTTTTGACTCTAAGGAAGAGACCCTGCAAGGCTGCATCTGGCTGAAAATCACAAGGGGGGCTGGGAAAGTGATACCTGGAAAGTCAGTGAAAGAGGCCACAGTGCCTAGGCTCCAAAGCCCAGGTAAGGCTTCCCAGTGCCCTGGAACGTGAAGGCACCCTCCACAGAGCTTTTTCCCCATGTCTGCTCTGTAGCAGAGAGCTCTGGAGACTAGGTCTGTTCTGACTGGGAAACTGAGGCCCTGGGAGCAGAGCCATTGTTCTGGCGTCTTCACAGCCAAACACCTCTTGCACCAGGGAAGACTGAATAAGCAGTCCCTTGGGCTACCTTTTTTGACTCTAAGGAAGAGACCCTGCAAGGCTGCATCTGGCTGAAAAATCACAAGGGGGCTGGGAAGTGATACCTGGAAAGTCAGTGAAAGAGGCCACAGTGCCTAGGCCCAAAGCCCAGGTAAGGCTTCGACAGTGCCCTGGGAACGTGAAGGCACCCCCTCCACAGCGCTATTTTCCCCATGTCTGCTCTGTAGCAGAGAGCTCTGGAGACTAGGTCTGTTCTGACTGGGAAACTGAGGCCCTGGGAGCAGAGCCATTGTTCTGGCGTCTTCACAGCCAAACACCTCTTGCACCAGGGAAGACTGAATAAGCAGTCCCTTGGGCTACCTTTTTTGACTCTAAGGAAGAAGAGACCCTGCAAGGCTGCATCTGGCTGAAAATCACAAGGGGCTGGGAAGTGATACCTGGAAAGTCAGTGAAAGAGGCCACAGTGCCTAGGCTCCAAAGCCCAGGTAAGGCTTCGACAGTGCCCTGGGAACGTGAAGGCACCCTCCACAGCGCTTTTTCCCCATGTCTGCTCTGTAGCAGAGAGCTCTGGAGACTAGGTCTGTTCTGACTGGGAAACTGAGGCCCTGGGAGCAGAGCCATTGTTCTGGCGTCTTCACAGCCAAACACCTCTTGCACCAGGGAAGACTGAATATAAGCAGTCCCTTGGGCTACCTTTTTTGACTCTAAGGAAGAGACCCTGCAAGGCTGCATCTGGCTGAAAATCACAAGGGGCTGGGAAGAAGTGATACCTGGAAAAGTCAGTGAAAGAGGCCACAGTGCCTAGGCTCCCAAGCACCCCAGGTAAGGGCTTCGACAAGTGCCCTGGAACCTCAAGGAAACCCTCCTCAGAGCTATTTCCCCATGTCTGCTCTGTAGCAGAGAGCTCTGGAGACTAGGTCTGTTCTGACTGGGAAACTGAGGCCCTGGGAGCAGAGCCATTGTTTCTGGCGTCTTCACAGCCAAACACCTCTTGCACCAGGGAAGACTGAATAAGCAGTCCCTTGGGCTACCTTTTTTGACTCTAAGGAAGAGACCCTGCAAGGCTGCATCTGGCTGAAAATCACAAGGGGCTGGGAAGTGATACCTGGAAAGTCAGTGAAAGAGGCCACAGTGCCTAGGCTCCAAAGCCCAGGTAAGGCTTCGACAGTGCCCTGGAACGTGAAGGCACCCTCCTCAGCGCTTTTTCCCCATGTCTGCTCTGTAGCAGAGAGCTCTGGAGACTAGGTCTGTTCTGACTGGGAAAACTGAGGCCCTGGGAGCAGAGCCATTGTTCTGGCGTCTTCACAGCCAAACACCTCTTGCACCAGGGAAGACTGAATAAGCAGTCCCTTGGGCTACCTTTTTTGACTCTAAGGAAGAGACCCTGCAAGGCTGCATCTGGCTGAAAATCACAAGGGGCTGGGAAGTGATACCTGGAAAGTCAGTGAAAAGAGGCCACAGTGCCTAGGCTCCAAAGCCCAGGTAGGGCTTCCCAGTGCAAGGAGGGAAGCCTCAAGGCAACCCTCCTCAGAGCTTTTTCCCCATGTCTGCTCTGTGTAGCAGAGAGCTCTGGAGACTAGGTCTGTTCTGACTGGGAAACTGAGGCCCTGGGAGCAGAGCCATTGTTCTGGCGTCTTCACAGCCAAACACCTCTTGCACCAGGGAAGAGACTGAATAAGCAGTCCCTTGGGCTACCTTTTTTGACTCTAAGGAAGAGACCCTGCAAGGCTGCATCTGGCTGAAAATCACAAGGGGCTGGGAAGTGATACCTGGAAAGTCAGTGAAAGAGGCCACAGTGCCTAGGCCCCAAAGCACCCGGGTAAGGCTTCCCCAAGGCAGGGAGCGTGAAGGAACCCTCCTCAGAGCTATTTCCCCATGTCTGCTCTGTAGCAGAGAGCTCTGGAGACTAGGTCTGTTCTGACTGGGAAACTGAGGCCCTGGGAGCAGAGCCATTGTTCTGGCGTCTTCACAGCCAAACACCTCTTGCACCAGGGAAGACTGAATAAGCAGTCCCTTGGGCTACCTTTTTTGACTCTAAGGAAGAGACCCTGCAAGGCTGCATCTGGCTGAAAAATCACAAGGGGCTGGGAAGTGATACCTGGAAAGTCAGTGAAAGAGGCCACAGTGCCTAGCCTAGGCTCCAAAGCCCAGGTAAGGCTTCGACAGTGCCCTGGAACGTGAAGGCACCCTCCACAGAGCTTTTTTTCCCCATGTCTGCTCTGTAGCAGAGAGCTCTGGAGACTAGGTCTGTTCTGACTGGGAAACTGAGGCCCTGGGAGCAGAGCCATTGTTCTGGCGTCTTCACAGCCAAACACCTCTTGCACCAGGGAAGACTGAATAAGCAGTCCCTTGGGCTACCTTTTTTGACTCTCTAAGGAAGAGACCCTGCAAGGCTGCATCTGGCTGAAAATCACAAGGGGCTGGGAAGTGATACCTGGAAAGTCAGTGAAAGAGGCCACAGTGCCTAGGCTCCAAAGCCCAGGTAAGGCTTCGACAGTTGCCCTGGAACGTGAAGGCACCCTCCACAGCGCTTTTTCCCCATGTCTGCTCTGTAGCAGAGAGCTCTGGAGACTAGGTCTGTTCTGACTGGGAAACTGAGGCCCTGGGAGCAGAGCCATTGTTCTGGCGTCTTCACAGCCAAACACCTCTTGCACCAGGGGGAAGAAGACTGAATAAGCAGTCCCTTGGGCTACCTTTTTTGACTCTAAGGAAGAGACCCCTGCAAGGCTGCATCTGGCTGAAAATCACAAGGGGGCTGGGAAGTGATACCTGGAAAGTCAGTGAAAGAGGCCACAGTGCCTAGGCTCCAAAGCCCAGGGTAAGGCTTCGACAGTGCCCTGGAACGTGAAGGCACCCTCCACAGAGCTTTTTCCCCATGTCTGCTCTGTAGCAGAGAGCTCTGGAGACTAGGTCTGTTCTGACTGGGAAAAACTGAGGCCCTGGGAGCAGAGCCATTGTTCTGGCGTCTTCACAGCCAAAACACCTCTTGCACCAGGGAAGACTGAATAAGCAGTCCCTTGGGCTACCTTTTTTTGACTCTAAGGAAGAGACCCTGCAAGGCTGCATCTGGCTGAAAATCACAAGGGGCTGGGAAGTGTGATACCTGGAAAGTCAGTGAAAGAGGCCACAGTGCCTAGGCTCCAAAGCCCAGGTAAGGCTTCGACAAGTGCCCTGGAACGTGAAGGCCCCTCCACAGAGCTTTTTCCCCATGTCTGCTCTGTAGCAGAGAGCTCTGGGAGACTAGGTCTGTTCTGACTGGGAAACTGAGGCCCTGGGAGCAGAGCCATTGTTCTGGCGTCTTCACAGCCAAACACCTCTTGCACCAGGGAAGACTGAATAAGCAGTCCCTTGGGCTACCCTTTTTTGACTCTAAGGAAGAGACCCTGCAAGGCTGCATCTGGCTGAAAATCACACAAGGGGCTGGGAAGTGATACCTGGAAAGTCAGTGAAAGAGGCCACAGTGCCTAGGCTCCAAAGCCCAGGTAAGGCTTCGACAGTGCCCTGGAACGTGAAGGCACCCTCCTCAGAGCTTTTTCCCCATGTCTGCTCTGTAGCAGAGAGCTCTGGAGACTAGGTCTGTTCTGACTGGGACTGGAAAACTGAGGCCCTGGGAGCAGAGCCATTGTTCTGGCGTCTTCACAGCCAAACACCTCTTGCACCAGGGAAGACTGAATAAGCAGTCCCTTGGGCTACCTTTTTTGACTCTAAGGAAAGAGACCCTGCAAGGCTGCATCTGGCTGAAAATCACAAGGGGCTGGGAAGTGATACCTGGAAAGTCAGTGAAAGAGGCCACAGTGCCTAGGCTCCAAAGCCCAGGTAAGGGCTTCGACAGTGCCCTGGAACGTGAAGGCACCCTCCTCAGAGCGCTTTTTCCCCATGTCTGCTCTGTAGCAGAGAGCTCTGGAGACTAGGTCTGTTCTGACTGGGAAAACTGAGGCCCTGGGAGCAGAGCCATTGTTCTGGCGTCTTCACAGCCAAACACCTCTTGCACCAGGGAAGACTGAATAAGCAGTCCCTTGGGCTACCTTTTTTGACTTAAGGAAGAGACCCTGCAAGGCTGCATCTGGCTGAAAATCACAAGGGGCTGGGAAGTGATACCTGGAAAGTCAGTGAAAGAGGCCACAGTGCCTAGGCTCCCCAAACCCCAGGTAAGGCTTCGACAGTGCCCTGGAACGTGAAGGCAACCCTCCTCAGAGCTTTTTCCCCATGTCTGCTCTGTAGCAGAGAGAGCTCTGGAGACTAGGTCTGTTCTGACTGGGAAACTGAGGCCCTGGGAGCAGAGCCATTGTTCTGGCGTCTTTCACAGCCAAACACCTCTTGCACCAGGGAAGACTGAATAAGCAGTCCCTTGGGCTACCTTTTTTGACTCTAAGGAAGAGACCCTGCAAGGCTGCATCTGGCTGAAAATCACAAGGGGCTGGGAAGTGATACCTGGAAAGTCAGTGAAAGAGGCCACAGTGCCTAGGCTCCCAAGCCCAGGTAAGGGCTTCGACAAGGCAGGGAGCCTCAAGGAACCCTCCTCAGCGCTATTTCCCCATGTCTGCTCTGTAGCAGAGAGCTCTGGAGACTAGGTCTGTTCTGACTGGGAAACTGAGGCCCTGGGAGCAGAGCCATTGTTCTGGCGTCTTCACAGCCAAACACCTCTTGCACCAGGGAAGACTGAATAAGCAGTCCCTTGGGCTACCTTTTTTTGACTCTAAGGAAGAGACCCTGCAAGGCTGCATCTGGCTGAAAATCACAAGGGGCTGGGAAGTGATACCTGGAAAGTCAGTGAAAGAGGCCACAGTGCCTAGGCTCCAAAGCCCCGGGTAAGGGCTTCGACAGTGCCCTGGAACGTGAAGGAACCCTCCTCAGAGCTTTTTCCCCATGTCTGCTCTGTAGCAGAGAGCTCTGGAGACTAGGTCTGTTCTGACTGGGAAAACTGAGGCCCTGGGAGCAGAGCCATTGTTCTGGCGTCTTCACAGCCAAACACCTCTTGCACCAGGGAAGACTGAATAAGCAGTCCCTTGGGCTACCTTTTTTTTTTGACTCTAAGGAAGAGACCCTGCAAGGCTGCATCTGGCTGAAAATCACAAGGGGCTGGGAAGTGATACCTGGAAAGTCAGTGAAAGAGGCCACAGTGCCTAGGCTCCAAAGCCCAGGTAAGGCTTCCCCAGGCAGGGAACGTCAAGGAACCCTCCTCAGAGCTATTTCCCCATGTCTGCTCTGTAGCAGAGAGCTCTGGAGACTAGGTCTGTTCTGACTGGGAAACTGAGGCCCTGGGAGCAGAGCCATTGTTCTGGCGTCTTCACAGCCAAACACCTCTTGCACCAGGGAAGACTGAATAAGCAGTCCCTTGGGCTACCTTTTTTGACTCTAAGGAAGAGACCCTGCAAGGCTGCATCTGGCTGAAAATCACAAGGGGCTGGGAAGTGATACCTGGAAAGTCAGTGAAAGAGGCCACAGTGCCTAGGCTCCAAAGCCCAGGGTAAGGCTTCGACAGTGCCCTGGAACGTGAAGGCAACCCTCCACAGCGAGCTATTTCCCCATGTCTGCTCTGTAGCAGAGAGCTCTGGAGACTAGGTCTGTTCTGACTGGGAAACTGAGGCCCTGGGAGCAGAGCCATTGTTCTGGCGTCTTCACAGCCAAACACCTCTTGCACCAGGGAAGACTGAATAAGCAGTCCCTTGGGCTACCTTTTTTGACTCTAAGGAAGAGACCCTGCAAGGCTGCATCTGGCTGAAAATCACAAGGGGCTGGGAAGTGATACCTGGAAAGTCAGTGAAAGAGGCCACAGTGCCTAGGCTCCAAAGCCCAGGGTAAGGCTTCGACAGTGCCCTGGAACGTGAAGGCACCCTCCACAGAGCTTTTTCCCCATGTCTGCTCTGTAGCAGAGAGCTCTGGAGACTAGGTCTGTTCTGACTGGGAAACTGAGGCCCTGGGAGCAGAGCCATTGTTCTGGCGTCTTCACAGCCAAACACCTCTTGCACCAGGGAAGACTGAATAAGCAGTCCCTTGGGCTACCTTTTTTGACTCTAAGGAAGAGACCCTGCAAGGCTGCATCTGGCTGAAAATCACAAGGGGCTGGGAAGTGATACCTGGAAAGTCAGTGAAAGAGGCCACAGTGCCTAGGCCCCAAAGCCCGGGTAAGGCTTCCCCAAGGCCCTGGAGCCTCAAGGAACCCTCCTCAGAGCTATTTCCCCCATGTCTGCTCTGTAGCAGAGAGCTCTGGAGACTAGGTCTGTTCTGACTGGGAAACTGAGGCCCTGGGAGCAGAGCCATTGTTCTGGCGTCTTCACAGCCAAACACCTCTTGCACCAGGGAAGACTGAATAAGCAGTCCCTTGGGCTACCTTTTTTGACTCTAAGGAAGAGACCCTGCAAGGCTGCATCTGGCTGAAAATCACAAGGGGCTGGGAAGTGATACCTGGAAAGTCAGTGAAAGAGGCCACAGTGCCTAGGCCCCAAAGCCCCGGGTAAGGCTTCCCCAAGGCAGGGAACGTGAAGGAACCCTCCTCAGAGCTTTTTCCCCATGTCTGCTCTGTAGCAGAGAGCTCTGGAGACTAGGTCTGTTCTGACTGGGAAAACTGAGGCCCTGGGAGCAGAGCCATTGTTCTGGCGTCTTCACAGCCAAACACCTCTTGCACCAGGGAAGACTGAATAAGCAGTCCCTTGGGCTACCTTTTTTGACTCTAAGGAAGAGACCCTGCAAGGCTGCATCTGGCTGAAAATCACAAGGGGCTGGGAAGTGATACCTGGAAAGTCAGTGAAAGAGGCCACAGTGCCTAGGCTCCAAAGCCCAGGTAAGGCTTCGACAGTGCCCTGGAACGTGAAGGCACCCTCCACAGCGCTTTTTCCCCATGTCTGCTCTGTAGCAGAGAGCTCTGGAGACTAGGTCTGTTCTGACTGGGAAACTGAGGCCCTGGGAGCAGAGCCATTGTTCTGGCGTCTTCACAGCCAAACACCTCTTGCACCAGGGAAGACTGAATAAGCAGTCCCTTGGGCTACCTTTTTTGACTCTAAGGAAGAGACCCTGCAAGGCTGCATCTGGCTGAAAATCACAAGGGGCTGGGAAGTGATACCTGGAAAGTCAGTGAAAGAGGCCACAGTGCCTAGGCCCCAACCCGGGTAGGGCTTCCCAAGCCAGGGAACCTCAAGGAACCCTCCTCAGAGCTATTTCCCCATGTCTGCTCTGTAGCAGAGAGCTCTGGAGACTAGGTCTGTTCTGACTGGGAAACTGAGGCCCTGGGAGCAGAGCCATTGTTCTGGCGTCTTCTTCACAGCCAAACACCTCTTGCACCAGGGAAGACTGAATAAGCAGTCCCCTGGGCTACCTTTTTTGACTCTAAGGAAGAGACCCTGCAAGGCTGCATCTGGCTGAAAATCACAAGGGGCTGGGAAAGTGATACCTGGAAAGTCAGTGAAAGAGGCCACAGTGCCTAGGCTCCAAAGCCCAGGTAAGGCTTCGACAGTGCCCTGGAACGTGAAGGCACCCTCCACAGAGCTTTTTCCCCATGTCTGCTCTGTAGCAGAGAGCTCTGGAGACTAGGTCTGTTCTGACTGGGAAACTGAGGCCCTGGGAGCAGAGCCATTGTTCTGGCGTCTTCACAGCCAAACACCTCTTGCACCAGGGAAGAAGACTGAATAAGCAGTCCCTTGGGCTACCTTTTTTGACTCTAAGGAAGAGACCCTGCAAGGCTGCATCTGGCTGAAAATCACAAGGGGCTGGGAAGTGATACCTGGAAAGTCAGTGAAAGAGGCCACAGTGCCTAGGCCCCCCAGCACCCGGGTAGGGCTTCCCCAAGGCAGGGAGCCTCAAGGAACCCTCCTCAGAGCTATTTCCCCATGTCTGCTCTGTAGCAGAGAGCTCTGGAGACTAGGTCTGTTCTGACTGGGAAACTGAGGCCCTGGGAGCAGAGCCATTGTTCTGGCGTCTTCACAGCCAAACACCTCTTGCACCAGGGAAAGACTGAATAAGCAGTCCCTTGGGCTACCTTTTTTGACTCTAAGGAAGAGACCCTGCAGGCTGCATTTATGTTCTGACTGGAAAACTCAGGCCCTGGGAGCAGACCCATTGTTGTGGCTTCTTAACAGACAAACACCTCTTGTACCAGGGAAGCCAGAATAAGCACTCCCTTAGGCTAACTTTTATGACTCTAAGGAAGAGACCCTGCCAGGCTGCCTTTGGCTGAAAATCACAAGGGGCTTGAAAGTGCTACCTGGAAAGTCAGTGGAAGAGGCTACAGTGCCTAGGACCCACCGCCCGGGGAGGGCTTCCGCAAGCCAGGGAACCTCAAGGAACACTCCTCAGAGCTATTGCCCCATGTGTGCTCTGTAGCAGAGAGCTCTGGAGACTAGGTGTGTTCTGACTGGGAAACTCAGGCCCTGGGAGCAGACCCATTGTTGTGGCTACTTAACAGACAAACACCTCGTGCACCATGGAAGCCTGAATAAGCACTCCCTTGGGCTATCTTTTATGATTCTAAGGAAGAGACCTTGCCAGGCTCCATTTCGTTGAAAATCACAACGGGCTGGAAAGTGCTAGCTGGAAAGTCAGTGGTAGGGGCCATTTTGCCTAGGCCCCCCGCCCCGGTAGGGCTTCCCCAAGCCTGTGAACATCAAGGCACCCTCCTCAGAGATAATGCCCCATGTGTGCTCTGTAGCACAGAGCTCTGGAGACTAGGCCTGGTCTGACTAGGACCCTGAGGCCTGGAGGCAAACCCATTGTTGTGACTTCTTAACAGCAAACACCTGTTTCGCCAAGGAAGATTGGATAAGCACTCCCTTGGGCTACCTTTTATGACTCTAAGGAAGAGAAACTGCCAGGCGGCACTGGGGATGAAAATCACAAGTGGCTGAAAAGTGCTACGTGGAAAGTCAGTGGAAGAGGCCACAGTGCCTAGGCGGCACCGCCCGGGTAGGGCTTGCCCAAGCCAGGGAACCTCAAGGAACACTCCTCAGAGCTATTGCCCCATGTGTGCTCTGTAGCAGAGAGCTCTGGAGCTAGGTCTGTTCTGACGGGGAAACTTAGGCCCTGGGAGCAGACCCATTGTTGTGGCTTTTTAACAGACAAAAACCTCTTGTACCAGGGAAGCCTGAATAAGGACTCCCTTGGGTTACCTTTTATGACTGTAAGAAAGAGACCCTGCCAGGCTGTCTTTGGCTGAAAATCACAAGGGGCTGGAAAGTACTACCTGGAAAGTCAGTGGAAGAGGCCACAGTGCCTAGGCCCCACCGCCCGGATAGGGATTCCCCAAGCCAGGGAACCTCAAAAAACACTCCTCAGAGCTATTGCCCCATGTGTGCTCCATAGCAGAGAGCTCTGGAGACTTCTAGGTCTGTTCTGACTGGGAAACTGAGACCCTGGGAGCAGACCCATTGTTGTGCCTTCTTAACAGACAAACACCTCTTGCACCAGGGAAGCTTGAATAAGCACTCCCTTGGGTTACCTTTTATGACTCTAAGGAAGAGACCCTGCCAGGCTGCCTTTGGCTGAAAATCACAAGGGGCTGGAAAGTGCTACCTGGAAAGTCAGTGGAAGAGATCACAGTGTCTAGGTGCCCCGCAGGGGTAGGGCTTCCCCAAGCCAGGGAACCTCAAGGAACACTCCTCAGAGCAATTGCCCCGTGTGTGCTCTGTAGCAGAGAGTTCTGGAGACTAGGTCTGTTCTGACTGGGAAACTGAGGCCCTGGGATCAGACCCATTCTTGTGGCTTCTTAAGAGACAAACACCTGTTGCACCAGGGAAGCTTGAATAAACACTCCCTTGGGCTACCTTTTATGACTTTAAGGAAGAGACACTGCCAGGCTGCATTTGGCTGAAAATCACAAGGTGCTGGAAAGTACTACCTGGAAAGTCAGTGGAAGAGGCCACAGTGCCTAGGCCCCACTGCCCGGGCAGGGCTTCCCCAAGCCAGGGAACCTCAAGGAACACTCCTCAGAGCTATTGCCCCATGTGTGCTCTGTAGCAGAGTGTTCTGGAGACTAGATGTGTTCTGACTGTGAAACTGAGTCCCTGGGAGCAAACCCATTGTTGTGGCTTCTTAACAGACAAACACCTCTTGCACCAGGGGAGCCTGAATAAGCACTGCCTTGGGCTACCTTTTATGACTCTAAGGAATAGACCCTGCCAGGCTGCCTTTGGCTGAAAATCAGAAGTGGCTGGAATGTGCTCCCTGGAAAGTCACTGGAAGAGGCCACAGTGCCTAGCCCCTCCGCCCGGGTAGGGCGTCTCCAATCCAGGGAACCTCAAGGAACACTCCTCAGAGCTATTGCCCCATGTGTGCTCTGTAGCAGAGAGCTCTGGAGACTAGGTCTGTTCTCACTGGGAAACTGAGACCTGGGAGCAGACCCATTGTTGTGGCTACTTAACAGACAAACACCTCTTGCACCAGGGAAGCCTGAATAAGCACTACGTTCGGCTATCTTATATTATTCTAAGGAAGAGACCTTGCCAGGCTCCATTTGGTTGAAAATCACAACGGGCTATAAAGTGCTAGCTGGAAAGTCAGTGGTTGGGGCCATTTTGCCTAGGCCCCCCGCCGGGGTAGGGCTACCCCAAGCCCGTGAACACCAAGGAACCCTCCTCAGAGCTGATGCCCCATGTGTGCTCTGTAGCACAGAGCTCTGGAGATTAGGCCTGGTCTGACTGGGACCCTGAGGCCTGGAGGCAAACCCATTGTTGTGACTTCTTAACAGCAAACACCTGTTTCGCCAAGGAAGATTGGATAAGCACTTCCTTGGGCTACCTTTTATGACTCTACAGAAGAGAAACTGCCAGGCGGCACTGGGGATGAAAGTCACAAGTGGCTGGAAAGTGCTACGTGGAAAGTCAGTTGAAGAGGCCAGAGTGCCTAGGCTCCAAAGCCCACGTGAGGCTTCGACAGTGCCCTAGAACGTGAAGGCAACCTCCACAGCGCTTTTTCCCCATGTCTGCGCTGTAGCAGAGAGCTCTGGAGACTAGGTCTGTTCTGACTGGGAAACTGAGGCGCTGGGAGCAGAGCCATTGTTATGGCGTCTTCACAGCCAAACACTTCTTGCACCAGGGAAGACTGAATAAGCAGTCCCTTGGGCTACCTTCTTTGACTCTAAGGAAGAGACCCTGCAAGGCTGCATCTGGCTGAAAATCACAAGGGGCTGGGAAGTCATACCTGGAAAGTCAGTGAAAGGGGCCACAGTGCCTCGGCTCCAAAGCCCACGTGAGGCTTCCCCAAGGCAGGGAGCCTCAAGGAACCCTCCTCAGAGATATTTCTCCATGTATACTCTGTAGCAGAGAGTTCTGGAGACTAGGTCTGTTCTGACTGGGAAACTGAGGCCCTGGGAGCAGAGCCATTGTTCTGGCGTCTTCACAGCCAAACACCTCTTGCACCAGGGAAGACTGAATAAGCAGTCCCTTGGGCTACCTTTTTTGACTCTAAGGAAGAGACCCTGCAAGGCTGCATCTGGCTGAAAATCACAAGGGGCTGGGAAGTGATACCTGGAAAGTCAGTGAAAGAGGCCACAGTGCCTAGACTCCAAAGCCCAGGTAAGGCTTTGACAGTGCCCTGGATCGTGAAGGTACCCTCCACAGCGCTTTTTCCCCATGTCTGCTCTGTAGCAGAGAGCTCTGGAGACTAGGTCTGTTCTGACTGGGAAACTGAGGCCCTGGGAGCAGAGCCATTGTTCTGGCGTCTTCACAGCCAAACACCTCTTGCACCAGGGAAGACTGAATAAGCAGTCCCTTGGGCTACCTTTTTTGACTCTAAGGAAGAGACCCTGCAAGGCTGCATCTGGCTGAAAATCACACGGGGCTGGAAAGTGATACCTTGGAAATCAGTGAAAGAGGCCACAGTCCCTAGGCTCCAAAGCCCAGGTAAGGCTTAGATAGTGCCCTGGAACGTGAAGGCACCCTCCAAAGCGCTTTTTCCCCATGTCTGCTCTGTAGCAGAGAGTTCTGGAGACTAGGTCTGTTCTGACTGGGAAACTGAGGCCCTGGGAGCAGAGCCATTTTTCTGGCGTCTTGAAAGCCAAACACCTCTTGCACCAGGGAAGACTGAATAAGCAGTCCCTTGGGCTACCTATTTTGACTCTAAGGAAGAGACCCTGCAAGGCTGCATCTGGCTGAAAATCACAAGGAGCTGGGAAGTGATAACTGCAAAGTCAGTAAAAGAGGCCACAGTGCCTAGGTTCCAAAGCCCAGGTAATGCTTCGACAGTGCCCTGGAACGTGAAGGCACCCTCCACAGCGCTTTTTCCCCATGTCTGCTCTGTAGCAGGGAGCTCTGGAGACTAGGTCTGTTCTGACTGGGAAACTGAGGCCCTGGGAGCAGAGCCATTGTTCTGGCGTCTTCACAGCCAAACAACTCTTGCACCAGGGAAGACTGAATAAGCAGTCCCGTGGGCTACCTTTTTTGACTCTAAGGAAGAAACCCTGCAAGGCTGCATCTGGCTGAAAATCACAAGGGGCTGGGAAGTGATACCTGGAAAGTCAGTGAAAGAGGCCACAGTGCCTAGGCTCCAAAGCCCAGGTAAGGCTTCGACAGTGCCATGGAACGTGAAGGCACCCTCCACAGCGCTTTTTCACCATGTCTGCTCTGTAGCAGAGAGCTCTGGAGACTAGGTCTGTTCTGACTGGGAAACTGAGGCCCTGGGAGCACAGCCATTGTTCTGGAGTCTTCACAGCTAAACACCTCTTGCACCAGGGAAGACTGAATAAGCAGTCCCTTGGGCTACCTTTTTTGACTCTAAGGAAGAGACCCTGCAAGGCTGCATCTGGCTGAAAATCACAAGGGGCTGGGAAGTGATACCTGGAAAGTCAGTGAACGAGGCCACAGTGCCTAGGATTCAATGCCCAAGAAAGGCTTCGACAGTGCCCTGGAACGTGAAGGCACCCTCCACAGCGCTTTTTCCACATGTCTGCTCTGTAGCAGAGAGCTCTGGAGACTAGGTCTGTTCTGACTGGGAAACTGAGGCCCTGGGAGCAGAGCCATTGTTCTGGCGTCTTCACAGCCAAACACCACTTGCACCAGGGAAGACTGCATAAGCAGTCCCTTGGGCTACCTTTTTTGACTCTAAGGAAGAGACCCTGCAAGGCTGCATCTGGCTGAAAATCACAACGGTCTGGGAAGTGATACCTGGAAATTCAGTGAAAGAGGATACAGTGCCTAGGCCCCAGCACCCGGGTAGGGCTTCCCCAAGGCAGAAAGCCTCAAGGAACCCTCCTCAGAGCTATTTCCCCATGTCTTCTCTGTAGCAGAGAGCTCTGGAGACTAGGTCTGTTCTGACTGGGAAACTGAAGCCCTGGGAGCAGAGCCATTGTTCTGGCGTCTTCACAGCCAAACACCTCTTGCACCAGGGAAGACTGAATAAGCAGTCCCTTGGGCTACCTTTTTTGACTCTAAGGAAGAGACCCAGCAAGGCTGCATCTGGCTGAAAATCACAAGGTGCTGGGAAGTGATACCTGGAACGTCAGTGAAAGACGCCACAGTGCCTAGGCTCCAAAGCCCACGTGAGGCTTCGACAGTGCCCTGGAACGTGAAGGCACCCTCCACAGCGCTTTTTCCCCATGTCTGCGCTGTAGCAGAGAGCTCTGGAGACTAGGTCTGTTCTGACTGGGAAACTGAGGCCCTGGGAGCAGAGCCATTGTTCTGGCGTCTTCACAGCCAAACACCTCTTGCAGCAGGGAAGACTGAATAAGCAGTCCCTTGGGCTACCTTTTTTGACTCTAAGGAAGAGACCCTGCAAGGCTGCATCTGTCTGAAAATCACAAGGGGCTGGGAAGTGATACCTGGAAAGTCAGTGAAAGAGGCCACAGTGCCTAGGCCCCAGCACCCGGGTAGGGCTTCCCCAAGGCAGGGAGCCTCAAGGAACCCTGCTCAGAGCTATTTCCCCATGTCTGCTCTGTAGCAGAGAGCTCTGGAGACTAGGTCTGTTCTGACTGGGAAACTGAGTCCCTGGGAGCAGAGCCATTGTTCTGGCGTCTTCACAGTCAAACACCTCTTGCACCAGGGAAGACTGAATAAGCAGTCCCTTGGGCTACCTTTTTTGACTCTAAGGAAGAGACCCTGCAAGGCTGCATCTGGCTGAAAATCACAAGGGGCTGGGAAGTGATACCTGGAAAGTCAGTGAAAGAGGCCACAGTGCCTAGGCTCCACAGCCCAGGTAAGGCTTCGACAGTGCCCTGGAACGTGAAGGCACCCTCCTCAGAGCTATTTCCCCATGTCTGCTCTGTAGCAGAGAGCTCTGGAGACTAGGTCTGTTCTGACTGGGAAAACTGAGGCCCTGGGAGCAGAGCAGCCATTGTTCTGGCGTCTTCACAGCCAAACACCTCTTGCACCAGGGAAAGTCCCTTGGGCTACCTTTTTTGACTCATAAGGAAGAGACCCTGCAAGGCTGCAAGGCTGCATCTGGCTGAAAATCACAGAGGGGCTGGGAAGTGATACCTGGAAAAGTCAGTGAAAGAGGCCACCACAGTGCCTAGGCTCCAAAGCCCAGGTAAGGCTTCGACAGTGCCCTGGACGCATCCGCGGAATAGTGAAGGCACCCTCCACAGCGCTTTTTCCCCCATGTCTGCTCTGTAGCAGAGAGCTCTCTGGAGACTAGGTCTGTTCTGACTGGGAAACTGAGGCCCCTGGGAGCAGAGCCATTGTT